>CM042384.1:819234-1036734 GCA_023634145.1 Thymallus thymallus
TCCATCTACTCTCCATCTACTCTCCATCTCTCCATCTACTCTCCATCTACTCTCCATCTCTCCATCTACCCTCCATCTACTCTCCATCTCTCCATCTACTCTCCATCTACTCTCCATCTACTCTCCATCTCTCCATCTACTCTCCATCTACTCTCCATCTACTCTCCATCTACTCTCCATCTCTCCATCTACCCTCCATCTACTCTCCATCTCTCCATCTACCCTCCATCTACTCTCCATCTCTCCATCTACTCTCCATCTACTCTCCATCTACTCTCCATCTACTCTCCATCTACTCTCCATCTACTCTCCATCTCTCCATCTATCTCTCCATCTATCTCTCCATCTACTCTCCATCTCTCCATCTACCCTCCATCTACTCTCCATCTCTCCATCTCTCCATCTACTCTCCATCTACTCTCCATCTACTCTCCATCTCTCCATCTCTCCATCTACTCTCCATCTACTCTCCATCTACTCTCCATCTACTCTCCATCTACTCTCCATCTACTCTCCATCTCTCCATCTATCTCTCCATCTACTCTCCATCTCTCCATCTACTCTCCATCTCTCATCTCTCCATCTACTCTCCATCTCTAAATCTACTCTCCATCTACTCTCCATCTACTCTCCATCTCTCCATCTCTCCATCTACTCTCCATCTACTCTCCATCTACTCTCCATCTCTCCATCTCTCCATCTCTCCATCTACTCTCCATCTACTCTCCATCTCTCCGTCTACTCTCCATCTACTCTCCATCTACCCTCCATCTCTCCATCTACTCTCCATCTCTCCATCTACTCTCCATCTCTCCATCTCTCCATCTACTCTCCATCTCTCCATCTACTCTCCATCTCTAAATCTACTCTCCATCTACTCTCCATCTACCCTCCATCTCTCCATCTACTCTCCATCTACTCTCCATCTCTCCATCTACTCTCCATCTCTCCGTCTACTCTCCATCTCTCCATCTCTCCATCTCTCCATCTCTCCATCTCTCCATCTACTCTCCATCTCTCCATCTACTCTCCATCTCTCCATCTACTCTCCATCTCTCCATCTCTCCATCTAATCTCCATCTCTCCATCTCTCCATCTACTCTCCATCTACTCTCCATCTACTCTCCATCTCTCCATCTACTCTCCATCTACTCTCCATCTACTCTCCATCTCTCCATCTACTCTCCATCTCTCCATCTACTCTCCATCTCTCCATCTCTCCATCTCCTCTCCATCTCTCCATCTACTCTCCATCTACTCTCCATCTCTCCATCTACTCTCCATCTCTCCATCTACTCTCCATCTACTCTCCATCTCTCCATCTACTCTCCATCTACTCTCCATCTCTCCATCTCTCCATCTACTCTCCATCTCTCCATCTACTCTCCATCTCTCCATCTCTCCATCTACTCTCCATCTCTCCATCTCTCCATCTACTCTCCATCTCTCCATCTCTCCATCTACTCTCCATCTACTCTCCATCTACTCTCCATCTACTCTCCATCTCTCCATCTACTCTCCATCTACTCTCCATCTACTCTCCATCTACTCTCCATCTCTCCATCTCTTCATCTACTCTCCATCTACTCTCCATCTACTCTACATCTACTCTCCATCTACTCTCCATCTCTCCATCTCTCCATCTACTCTCCATCTCTCCATCTCTCCATCTACTCTCCATCTACTCTCCATCTACTCTCCATCTACTCTCCATCTACTCTCCATCTACCCTCCATCTCTCCATCTACTCTCCATCTCTCCATCTACTCTCCATCTCTCCATCTCTCCATCTACTCTCCATCTCTCCATCTACTCTCCATCTCTAAATCTACTCTCCATCTACTCTCCATCTACCCTCCATCTCTCCATCTACTCTCCATCTCTCCATCTACTCTCCATCTCTCCATCTCTCCATCTACTCTCCATCTCTCCATCTACTCTCCATCTCTCCATCTCTCCATCTACTCTCCATCTCTCCATCTACTCTCCATCTACTCTCCATCTACTCTCCATCTCTCCATCTACTCTCCATCTACTCTCCATCTCTCCATCTACTCTCCATCTCTCCAACTCTCCATCTCTCCATCTACTCTCCATCTCTCCATCTACTCTCCATCTCTCCATCTCTCCATCTACTCTCCATCTCTCCATCTACTCTCCATCTACTCTCCATCTCTCCATCTCTTCATCTACTCTCCATCTACTCTCCATCTACTCTCCATCTACTCTCCATCTACTCTCCATCTACTCTCCATCTCTCCATCTACTCTCCATCTCTCCATCTCTTCATCTACTCTCCATCTACTCTCCATCTACCCTCCATCTCTCCATCTACTCTCCATCTCTCCATCTACTCTCCATCTCTCCATCTCTCCATCTACTCTCCATCTCTCCATCTACTCTCCATCTCTAAATCTACTCTCCATCTACTCTCCATCTACCCTCCATCTCTCCATCTACTCTCCATCTACTCTCCATCTACTCTCCATCTCTCCATCTACTCTCCATCTCTCCATCTACTCTCCATCTCTCCATCTCTCCATCTCTCCATCTACTCTCCATCTCTCCATCTACTCTCCATCTCTCCATCTCTCCATCTACTCTCCATCTCTCCATCTACTCTCCATCTACTCTCCATCTACTCTCCATCTACTCTCCATCTCTCCATCTACTCTCCATCTCTCCATCTCTCCATCTCTCCATCTACTCTCCATCTCTCCATCTACTCTCCATCTCTCCATCTCTCCATCTACTCTCCATCTCTCCATCTACTCTCCATCTACTCTCCATCTCTCCATCTACTCTCCATCTCTCCATCTACTCTCCATCTACTCTCCATCTCTCCATCTCTCCATCTACTCTCCATCTACTCTCCATCTCTCCATCTACTCTCCATCTCTCCATCTACTCTCCATCTACTCTCCATCTACTCTCCATCTCTCCATCTACTCTCCATCTCTCCATCTACTCTCCATCTACTCTCCATCTCTCCATCTCTCCATCTACTCTCCATCTCTCCATCTCTCCATCTACTCTCCATCTCTCCATCTCTCCATCTACTCTCTATCTACTCTCCATCTACTCTCCATCTCTCCATCTACTCTCCATCTACTCTCCATCTCTCCATCTACTCTCCATCTACTCTCCATCTACTCTCCATCTACTCTCCATCTCTCCAACTACTCTCCATCTACTCTCCATCTACTCTCCATCTACTCTCCATCTACTCTCCATCTACTCTCCATCTACTCTCCATCTCTCCATCTACTCTCCATCTACTCTCCATCTCTCCAACTACTCTCCATCTCTCCATCTACTCTCCATCTCTCCATCTACTCTCCATCTCTCCATCTACTCTCCATCTCTCCATCTACTCTCCATCTCTCCATCTACTCTCCATCTACTCTCCATCTACTCTCCATCTCTCCAACTACTCTCCATCTCTCCATCTACTCTCCATCTACTCTCCATCTCTCCATCTACTCTCCATCTACTCTCCATCACTCCATCTCTGACTTCCCCATATCAGTCCTCCAGTACTGATATCTCACTCTCCCTTCATCCTTGACTATCCCACCATCTCTCTCTTTCTCCATCTTCTGTATTGTTTCACATTCCTCTCAATCAATATGTATAAGTGCCACTGAATAGGTTTTGACTAATCTCAGTCATACTTTTACTTGCCTACGGAATTACCAAAGTTCGAAATCTGAAGTGACCTAGTTGAGTAAAAATAGAAAATTGCCATAATGGAAAATATTTAATAACGTGTTGATGTATTTTCACATTTACTGTTGATTCTCTGTTGACACCATATGTTGACCAAATTACAATGAGGATTGCGCTAATATAATTCACGTGTTTCACAAAAATGTCTCCCATTTTCATTAAATACAGTGAGAGAAGGCATGACCATACAGAAGCCATCCCCTCCCCCTCCTCCTCCACCTTATCCCTCCCTTTGCCTATCTCTCGTTGATGAGACCACTGCACTTCACGCGAGACTCGCCAACATGCGGTGGATAACCAGCAAATACAGAGAGGTAAATCTGCCAGTGCGTTACTAGGACAACACCACCATCGCCTAGACTCGGCCTAGTTCAGCCACACTCTCATAGCTGACGAAACACAATCTCTGTGTTAGCCAATAACATGAGACCATTTTTGAAAATCTAAACTAGGGCACCGGAGCTATGCCCCTTTATATTTCAACCACATTGCACTGGAACACAGACGGAGGGAACAGAGAAGGAACGTTCGTCGCTGGTTGCGTTCTAAGCCCCATGTAAATAATGAATGGCAGCTCCCTAGTGTAGCAAAGCAGCGGCCCCTCTCCACACCCTGCCAGCATCAGTTAATAAGACAAACAAAGAAGTGTAATGGGTTCTCACTCAAAGATATGTTGCATAGAGCGTACTGTATCAGGTGTACTGCATCAGGTGTACTGCATCAGGGATACTGCATCAGGTGTACTGCATCAGGGATACTGCATCAGGTGTACTGCATCAGGGATACTGCATCAGGTGTACTGCATCAGGTGTACTGCATCAGGTGTACTGCATCAGGTGTACTGCATCAGGCGTACTTTATCAGGCGTACTGCATCAGGCTTACTGCATCAGGTGTACTGCATCAGGCGTACTGCATCAGGTGTACTGCATCAGGCTTACTGCATCAGGCATACTGCATCAGGTGTACTGCATCAGGCATACTGCATCAGGCGTACTGCATCAGGTGTACTGCATCAGGCATACTGCATCAGGCGTACTTTATCAGGCGTACTGCATCAGGTGTACTGCATCAGGCGTACTGCATCAGGTGTACTGCATCAGGCGTACTTTATCAGGCTTACTGCATCAGGCATACTGCATCAGGCGTACTTTATCAGGCTTACTGCATCAGGCGTACTTTATCAGGCGTACTTTATCAGGTGTACTGCATCAGGCATACTTTATCAGGCTTACTGCATCAGGCATACTGCATCAGGCGTACTTTATCAGGCTTACTGCATCAGGCATACTGCATCAGGCGTACTTTATCAGGCGTACTGCATCAGGCTTACTGCATCAGGCATACTGCATCAGGCATACTGCATCAGGCGTACTTTATCAGGTGTACTGCATCAGGCGTACTTTATCAGGCTTACTGCATCAGGCTTACTGCATCAGGCATACCGCATCAGGCATACTGCATCAGGCATACTGCATCAGGTGTACTGCATCAGGCGTACTGCATCAGGCATACTGCATCAGGGATACTGCATCAGGGATACTGCATCAGAGATACTGCATCAGGGATAGCTACAAAGACATTTCGTCTTAACAGCCTTCTTCATTGTGTAGGTACACTTCTCTTTAATTCAAAACAGCTTTTGTAAAGAACAACAGATGAGCAGTGTGCTTCTAATCAGGGCTGGGCTACCTGTATACAAATGAGTCACAACAAGATACATCTTTGTAGGGAATGGGAGGGGGCACGAAGGGTGACTCACAAATCAATCGCCCCAGGTGACCGCTCTCTCTCTCACACACACACACACACACACATGCAACACTGTTCTCTTACGAAGCTACATGCTACATGATAAGACAGGCTACTAACAGGCTATTAACAACAACAGCCAACACATTATTCAGTTGACATCTAGATTGTAAGAAACCAAAACAACTTGACTGTCTGGAAAATGGGTCTATATGATAGTGTCATAGGCTTTAAGGTTGCATTTAATCTCCAATAGACTCTCTTTCTGACAGGGCAAAGCCCCACATAAGGATTATGAAAGCCTGTAATTGCTGAAATATCTCCCTTCAAGGGAACAGACATGGAACAAGGCCCTGTAAATAAGTCTCAATACATGTGAGTATGATGCTGCAGTTAGCCTACACTCAGCATTATATTTTACCTACTAATAGTCTAAATATTTATTTGTCACGTGTTGGCCTTAGCAGGTTCATTTAATCTATGCATTATAAGGATATTTCCCCTTGTTTTATTAACAAGTATCAACGTTGTAGTAATACAATACCGAGCTCAGGCCGACCCTCCTGAACCACCATGTTATACCTGACAAAACAATCCTCTTTCCTGCTCACCTCTAACAATATAGGATCAGATAAGCCTACCTGTCCAAAGTGAGACAGGTAGTTAAAACAGACGGGTTAGTGATGGGCTGTCGTGTGGCAACAAAGTCCAATACTCCGTTTATGACTGATTCATCACCATTGCGTCTCATGTTACAGCATGACAGCCTGTCACCAAAATAGTATATAGGCCTGTCCACTGCGTTACACAGTCAGCTAATTGAGACATCCATGACAGGAGAAAATGGGCTATATTTGGCCACTCATAGCTGATTTTAATATATTTTGGATTGATGACCTCCTTACCTCTCCAGAAGCTCTCCTCCTGTGGTCGGGTACCACTAGGGTATTCCCATTGCTGCCCGGGACTATAGTAGAACCTATACTCATTCTGGGTCCAACTAACATGTACCGTTTGTCTCCGGATCTGTACTGGATGCTGTGGCACAGTGTCCCGTCGAAATTCGCATCTTGTAAATACTTGGAGGAATAGTCTGGGGTTTTGGAGCTCTGCATTACAATCAACACGATGATACTGATGAGAAAAAGTGCTGAAACTGACCCCAAAGTAATTATTAAATAAAATGTAACGCTGTTCTCCTCATCATCTTTTACTGCGCTTTTAACATCAGAAGCTGCAAAAGCCTCTTTGGGCTCCACAGCGTTGATAACCACAGTAGCTGTTGCTGAGAGTGAAACGTTCCCATTGTCTTTTACCAGTATGACCAGTTTATGCTCAGCCTCGTCTGTCTCTGTGAATGACCGAAGAGTCCTTATCTGTCCTGTATAGCGGTCCAAAGCAAAGAGACTGTGGTCAGTAACTTCCTGTAGTGAAAATAATAACCAGCCATTATATCCAATATCAGCGTCATAGGCTCTCACTTTAGTCACCAAATGGCCTGCGTTCACATTGCGGGGAATCTCCTCCACACCTTCAGCGGAACCGTTAGCGCTGACTGGATACAATATAACTGGAGCGTTGTCGTTCTGATCCAGAATGAACACGTTTACTGTGACGTTGCTGCTTAGTGACGGAGTTCCAGAGTCTGTAGCTACAACTTGGAATTTGAACGTTTTTAAAGTTTCAAAGTCAAAGCTTTTTAGCGCCAAAATGTTTCCATTTTCAGGATTAATGTTGAGGAAAGATGACCATTTGTTCTCGTCGCCACCGTCTCTTAGAATATGATATGAAATAAGAGCGTTTTCATTCATGTCAGGATCTGATGCACTGACGGAAAATACTGAGCCTCCTGGGTCGTTATTCTCAGTGACATAGAAAGTATAGGGGCTCAGTGGAAACTCTGGACTGTTATCATTCACATCTGATATAATGACGCTGATAGTCTTTACAGATGACAGGGACGGCTGGCCTGCGTCTTTGGCAACTATTGTTAGATCATATTGAGATGCTTTCTCTCTATCCAGTGGTGACTTGGTGACTACTGAGTACATGTTATCATGTAGAGATGGCATTAGTGTGAACGTTGTATCTTCCATCACAGTGCAGACAACTTTCCCATTGAGACCAGAGTCCAAATCAGTAACACTAATCAGTGCCACCGTGGTTCCGGGCCTAGAATCTTCGGGAATTGCCTTAGAAAATGATGTCACCTCAATCTCAGGTGCGTTGTCGTTGAGGTCAACGATTTTAATTTTCACGCTTTTGTCTGTTGTCAGAGGAAGTTGTCCTTGATCTGATGCCTGTAAATCAATCAGATAGCTATCCCTTTCCTCAAAATCTATGAGTCCTTTCACAGTTATTTCACCTGTAACTGTGTCTACATCAAAAAGTTTCCTTAACTTGCTGTTGACGTCATTGCCAAATGAGTAAATGACGTTCCCATTTTGGCCACTATCTAAATCCGTGGCATTCACCCTTATGACCATAGTTCCCAGAGGAGCGTTTTCATTTAAACTTACAGAATATTGATCTTTAGTGAACACAGGAGTATTGTCATTAACATCCAGTACATCCACTGATATTTCGAGAGTTCCAGATCTGGGTGGTTTTCCACCATCGATGGCAGTGAGGAGTAATTTATGGCTTCTTACAGCTTCTCTATCTAGTGGCTTCTGTAAAACCAAAAACGGAATTTTACCGTCCTCAGCTCGGTCTTTTACTTCCAAACGAAAATGGTAATTGTGACTCAGTTTATATTGTTGAACGGAGAATGGACCTTCATCTGGGTCGCCCGCTGCTTGTAGCTGAAATCGCGCCCCCGGTAACCTGGACTCTGAAATCTCCAACCGTTTCTCTTTCTCGGGAAAGCTTGGAGAATGGTCGTTAACGTCTAACACCTCCACTACGACATAATGGATCTCCAGCGGGTTCTCTAGAATGGTTTTCATGTTGATCAAACACACGCTGCTCCGTTCGCACACCTCCTCTCGGTCTATTTTTCGGTTCGCATACAAGATGCCGTCATTCTGGTTTAGCTGGAAAAGGGGCTCGGTCGAGCCAGACACGATTCGAAATCCTCTCTCCTTCAAGGTGTTCAGATCTATTCCCAAATCCTTAGCTATATTCCCCACGACAGTTCCTTCCATAAGCTCTTCAGAGATGGGATATCTTATCTGTGCAGATGCAACTCTCCAAAATAGAACCAAAGCAAACATGAAAACGACCCTCTGCCGTCGCTCCCGCCATGCCCTCCCGCCATGCCATCCCGCCAAGCCCTCCCGCCATCCTCTTTGTTCCATGTTTTTAAGGTTAAAGATAAATCTTCAGCACTTCCGCTATTCTTCTAACGGTAACGTCATCTTATTCATTGCACTCCCATATAGAATCACAGCTCGTTATCTTACAATATGTTGGGGATGAAAGGTTTTAAATGAGGATGTATCGTTGAAGCTCACGGCTGTAGTCTGCTAGCGACGAAATACCAAACCAGTTAGAAAGAGAAAGAGAGGACTCAAAAGTATGACCAATAGAGTTCTTTCATAACCCTTCTTCTACTTGCGCACTGACACCATGCGTTTCAGCCTCTTATTGCAGGATTGGTAAGGTAATTATACCCTTAAAGATATTTTACTACCCGAATGCCGAGTGCTATTTCGAAACAAAATATTGTAAAATAAACAAAAGAACATTACAAAACATTGTATTGGTTAGACAAAGATTGGACGTGCGTGGAGAAGATCTTTATGAGACGTCAGGGTGTGTTTGTTGGTTGTTGTTTAGAAGTTTGCGACAAGTGTCCTAAATAGAACTACATAATTTGGACCATGTCAATTAAGACTGAAAATGCTTCTTCTACAGCCTAAGTGAAACTACAAAGTGTCTTTAAACAACGAAGATGAAGAATGAACTCCGCCATGTTTCAGCACCATGGACAGCGGAAGTCCCGAATGCAGTGTCTTTAGACGAGCAACTACCGTGGGACAGCGCCCTCTGAGGTATAAACAATATTTCTAATCGACGCATTCAGATAATAACACAAACAAGTGCAGGCTTTTGTCACATATATTAGTGGCTATCATATATGCCACTCCATAGACTACTCATACATTCAGTCACTGGGGCACGGATCCTGTAACCATCAAAAATAGTACTTAAATTGAAAATACTGAGAACTAACGAGTTGTTACTCATGGCAATGTCGTCAACGTCTTACCTCTCCTGAAGCTCTCTTCCTGTGGTCGGGTACCACTAGGGTATTCCCATTGCTGCCCGGGACTATAGTAGAACCTATACTCATTCTGGGTCCAACTAACATGTACCGTTTGTCTCCGGATCTGTACTGGATGCTGTGGCACAGTGTCCCGCCGTAATTCGCATCTTGTAAATACTTGGAGGAATAGTCTGGGGTTTTGGAACTCTGCATTACAATCAACACGATGATACTGATGAGAAAAAGTGCTGAAACTGACCCCAAAGTAATTATTAAATAAAATGTAACGCTGATCTCCTCGTCATCTTTTACTGCGCTTTTAACATCAGAAGCTGCAAAAGCCTCTTTGGGCTCCACAGCGTTGATAATCACAGTAGCTGTTGCTGAGAGTGAAACGTTCCCATTGTCTTTTACCAGTATGACCAGTTTATGCTCAGCCTCGTCTGTCTCTGTGAATGACCGAAGAGTCCTTATCTGTCCTGTATAGCGGTCCAAAGCTAAGAGACTGTGGTCAGTAACTTCCTGCAGTGAAAATAATAACCAGCCATTATATCCAATATCAGCGTCATAGGCTCTCACTTTAGTCACCAAATGGCCTGCGTTCACATTGCGGGGAATCTCCTCCACACCTTCAGCGGAACCGTTAGCGCTGACTGGATACAATATAACTGGAGCGTTGTCGTTCTGATCCAGAATGAACACGTTTACTGTGACGTTGCTGCTTAGTGACGGAGTTCCAGAGTCTGTAGCTACAACTTGGAATTTGAACGTTTTTAAAGTTTCAAAGTCAAAGCTTTTTAGCGCCAAAATGTTTCCATTTTCAGGATTAATGTTGAGGAAAGATGACCATTTGTTCTCGTCGCCACCGTCTCTTAGAATATGATATGAAATAAGAGCGTTTTCATTCATGTCAGGATCTGATGCACTGACGGAAAATACTGAGCCTCCTGGGTCGTTATTCTCAGTGACATAGAAAGTATAGGGGCTCAGTGGAAACTCTGGACTGTTATCATTCACATCTGATATAATGACGCTGATAGTCTTTACAGATGACAGGGACGGCTGGCCTGCGTCTTTGGCAACTATTGTTAGATCATATTGAGATGCTTTCTCTCTATCCAGTGGTGACTTGGTGACTACTGAGTACATGTTATCATGTAGAGATGGCATTAGTGTGAACGTTGTATCTTCCATCACAGTGCAGACAACTTTCCCATTGAGACCAGAGTCCAAATCAGTAACACTAATCAGTGCCACCGTGGTTCCGGGTCTAGAATCCTCGGCGATTGATCTAGAAAATGATGTCACCTCAATCTCAGGTGCGTTGTCGTTGACGTCAACTATCCTTATTAGTACGCTTTTATCTGATGTCATTGGTGCAAGTCCTTTATCCGATGCCTGTATATCGAGTTCATATTTATCTTTTTCTTCAAAATCTATCAGTCCTCTCACAATGATTTCACCTGTAACTGGGTTCAGATCAAAGAGTTTGCGTAATTTACTGTTCACGCTATTTCCAAAAGAGTACAAAACTAAACCGTTTGGTCCCTCGTCCAAATCGGTAGCGTTTACCTGTACAATTGTTGTGCCAACAATAGTATTTTCATTCACCAAAACTGAGTAAGCATCCTTAGTATAGACAGGTGGGTTATCATTGATATCCAGTACATCTACAGTTATTCTCATGTCTCCAGATCTTGGAGGTGTTCCTCCATCAGTAGCTGTGAGCAGCAATATATGGATCTTAACAGCCTCTCTATCCAGTGTTTTTTGTAATATTAATATAGGGATTTTGCCATCATCACCTCGGTCTTTAACTTCCAAACGGAAATGATCGTTGTGACTGAGTTTATACTGTTGAACAGAGTATTGTCCACCATCATTGTCGAGCGCAGCCTGGAGCTGAAATCGCGCCCCTGGTAAGGCTGACTCAAATATCTCCAACCGTTTCTCTTTCTCAGGAAAGCTTGGAGAATGGTCGTTAACGTCTAACACCTCCACTACGACATAATGGATCTCCAGCGGGTTCTCTAGAACGGTTTTCATATTGATCAAACACACGCTGCTCCGTTCGCACACCTCCTCTCGGTCTATTTTTCGGTTCACATACAAGATGCCGTCATTCTGGTTTAGCAGGAAAAGGGGCTCTGTCGAGCCAGACACGATTCGAAATCCCCTCTCCTTCAAGGTGTTCAGATCTATTCCCAAATCCTTAGCTATATTCCCCACGACAGTCCCTTCCTTAAACTCTTCAGAGATGGAGTATCGTATCTGTGCAGAAACTCCGCTCCAAAATAGAACCAAAGCAGCCATTGTCCAAAGCCTATGTCGTTGCTCCCGCCATGCCCAATATCCTCTATGTTCCATGTTTCTGATATTTAGCTCAAAAAGAATCCACAGCACGCAACACTATTATTAACGAAACCTTACCCATGGCATTCCCAAATAGGATCACAGCTCATTATTCTAAAAAGGCATTTTTGTTCAGTTCAACTGTGTATGAAATACCTCCTTGTTGCTCACGACTGTTGTCTGCTAGCTACTGAATGATAAACCAGCTAAGGGGAGGATGCAAAAGTATGACGTGAGCATTGCTTTCCAGAGCTTTATCCTAGTTAAGCACTGACACCATGCGATGCTACCACACATTGACCGCGTGGTTATATACAGGACATTGGCTACTCCAGCACCAGTAGCATTTTCGGCACAGACAATCATTCATTTACATTGTGTGGAGGCTTTCAGTGGAGGCTAATATGATCTACCCAGCAACTGATAGAGATGTACAAACATATCAAATGGAGCAGAGCCGCGAGACATCCGAGCGTTTCAGAACCACGCCAACAGACAGCGACACACCACGAGTGCACTACTCTACGTCCGAAAAACACAGCTCTATGGCAAAACAACTTTGAATTGCTTTTAGATTGATTTAGCATGTCCCACACATCATATTCTAAACAAATATATGGTATTAAAAGGACACTTTATGAAATACATAAAAACAAATCCCACCAAACTGTCATATATGACAGTAATAAAACAAATACACTGGAACACAAATATAAACAGAAAAGCAAGTAAAAAAAAGTCCCAAGTTAATATGATTGTGTTGAAACACCCGATGCACTGTACAGTTCAGTCTACATGGTTTATGGGGACCATGCACGATGTTGGTAACTTGAATAAGTACGTATTAATCTCCTCACCTCTCCAGAAGCTCTCCTCCTGTGGTCGGGTACCACTAGGGTATTCCCATTGCTGCCCGGGACTATAGTAGAACCTATACTCATTCTGGGTCCAACTAACATGTACCGTTTGTCTCCGGATCTGTACTGGATGCTGTGGCACAGTGTCCCGTCGTAATTCGCATCTTGTAAATACTTGGAGGAATAGTCTGGGGGTTTGGAACTCTGCATTACAATCAACACGATGATACTGATGATAAAAAGTGCTGAAACTGACCCCAAAGTAATTATTAAATAAAATGTAACGCTGTTCTCCTCATCATCTTTTACTGCGCTTTTAACATCAGAAGCTGCAAAAGCCTCTTTGGGCTCCACAGCGTTGATAATCACAGTAGCTGTTGCTGAGAGTGAAACGTTCCCATTGTCTTTTACCAGTATGACCAGTTTATGCTCAGCCTCGTCTGTCTCTGTGAATGACCGAAGAGTCCTTATCTGTCCTGTATAGCGGTCCAAAGCTAAGAGACTGTGGTCAGTAACTTCCTGCAGTGAAAATAATAACCAGCCATTATATCCAATATCAGCGTCATAGGCTCTCACTTTAGTCACCAAATGGCCTGCGTTCACATTGCGGGGAATCTCCTCCACACCTTCAGCGGAACCGTTAGCGCTGACTGGATACAATATAACTGGAGCGTTGTCGTTCTGATCCAGAATGAACACGTTTACTGTGACGTTGCTGCTTAGTGACGGAGTTCCAGAGTCTGTAGCTACAACTTGGAATTTGAACGTTTTTAAAGTTTCAAAGTCAAAGCTTTTTAGAGCGGAAATATGTCCATTTTCAGTATTGATATTCAGGAAAGATATCATATCATTCTGTGTCCCTTTACCTCGAACAATATTATATGAAACCGCAGCATTTTCATTCAAGTCTTTATCAGTGGCGCTTACAGAGAATATGGACTTACCGGGGACGTTATTTTCCACTAAGTACAGCTCAAGAGGGTTCTGGGAGAATTCTGGACAGTTATCGTTCACATCTGATATCTGGACGCTCAGAGTTTTGAATGTGGACAGAGGAGGCTGACCACAGTCAGTGGCTGTTATTGTGATGTTATAATGGGAGACGAGTTCTCGGTCTAAACGGCCCTTTGTGACTATAGAATATACGTTTTCTTTATATGATGGCTTTAACTCAAATGGCACTTCATCAGCTATTCTAGCAAGGACTTTACCATTAATACCGGAGTCTTTATCTGTCACAGTGATGAGAGAAATAGCAGTTCCTGATTTGGAATCTTCAGACACCGTTTTAGAGAGGGATGTTACACCAATAGATGGTTTATTGTCATTTACATCAATTATCTTTATAATAACTCGACAATCAACAGTCAGTGGAGGCTGGCCTTTATCAGACGCCTCTATATTTAACCTGTACACCTCATTTTCCTCGAAATCTACTGGGCCTTTAACCCGAATTTCTCCAGTAAGGCTATCCAGTTCAAATATTTCATATACTCCACGCTTTAAATTCCTACCAAGTGTATATTCAACTTCTCCATTCGATCCATGGTCTGTATCAGTTGCGTTAACCCTCACTACAATCCTACCGATAGCAGCATTTTCCTGTAATGTCACTGAGTAGACGTCTTGGCTACATACAGGTTGATTATCATTTGTATCAAGGACTGTGACAGTGATGTTCAGAGTACCTGTTCTAGGCGGACTCCCCCCATCCAATGCGGTCAATAGTAATACATGCTTGGTCTTCTGTTCCCTGTCTAAGGCTTTCTGTAAAACTAAAAATGGGATTTTATCACCTTCCCCGCTATCTCGCAGCTCTAAATCAAAATACTCATTTTGATTTAATTTATAGGAACGTACCGAATTTATTCCAGAGTCCAAATCACGCGCAGTCTGGAGTTCAAAACCAGCCCCTGGCAGTTTATTCTCAGCTATCTTGATGTGTATATCTTCCTCGGAGAAGCTGGGTGTATGGTCGTTTATGTCTGCTATCTCTACACCTACGTAATGGACTTCTAACGGGTTTTCAACAATGATCTCTACATCTATCACGCAAGCAACATTTCCGACACAAAGCTGCTCTCTGTCGATATTTCTATGAACATACAAGACGCCATTGTTCTGATTAACCTGGAAAAGACCGTCATTAGATCCAGAAACGATACGGAACCGCCTCTCCACCAAAGTACTGACGTCAAGACTCAAATCCTTAGCAACATTTCCAACAACGGATCCCTCTTTCACCTCCTCTGGAACAGAGTATCTTATCTGTGCTGAAACCTGCTCTCCGAAGCACAGCAGCAAAGAGAAACGCAGAGCAACCCACCAGTACTCCCGTCTGCGCCTTTGTTCTCCGTCTCCCATCGTTTAACAATTAAACCCAGGTGTCAATGAGAAATTACAATCCTAATGATCAGGAGTCGTAATGATCCATACGGTCAGAAAACGAAAAACAACAAAATTGTCTTTGTCTGAAATAGCACTCTTTGATCTGATGTTCGCACGACTCTCTCTGTATCTGCGGGGAACCAAACAGCCCAGATATGGGCAGGGCCTAGTATCAAAGTACCAGAACGTCTCCTTGTGTTACACTGACACCATGTGGATCGATCTACTGCTTGCCATAAGTACATACGGATCTAGAATGATTATACCTTTCTGTATTAGCATCAGCAAATGAACCAGCACTATACTACAGTTACAGGCGTGGGACGAGGAACGGTTTAGTGGGAGTAAAAGGTAAATGATGTAAATGTATGTGGAGGACTACAGATGTAAAAGATAGACATAGTAAATACCCGATCGCAAAGGAAAACAATGATTTTGTAAATCAGCACCACATGAGTGGACAGCAATCGCATGAACGAGTTCAGTTCTCCTCCATTACGCACAGAAAAGCAGTTTGTAGACAGGAGAATTACAATAACGAGTCTTGTTGGGACCTAGTTCATGACTAGTCAGTACACTGTTTCCAATATCAGCATATCTCATACCCATATATCAAAAAAACTATCGCAAGAGATTAATCACCAATTCAGCACCATCAGAGCAGACAGCAACCGCTTCATCTTCGGTCATACATTTCATTACGCACGATAAATACATTCAAATAACCAGCAATATGCTTTAAAAGTTGAATGCTCAGAATCAGTACTTACCTCTCCAGAAGCTCTCCTCCTGTGGTCGGGTACCACTAGGGTATTCCCATTGCTGCCCGGGACTATAGTAGAACCTATACTCATTCTGGGTCCAACTAACATGTACCGTTTGTCTCCGGATCTGTACTGGATGCTGTGGCACAGTGTCCCGTCGTAATTCGCATCTTGTAAATACTTGGAGGAATAGTCTGGGGGTTTGGAACTCTGCATTACAATCAACACGATGATACTGATGAGAAAAAGTGCTGAAACTGACCCCAAAGTAATTATTAAATAAAATGTAACGCTGATCTCCTCGTCTTCTTTTACTGCGCTTTTAACATCAGAAGCTGCAAAAGCCTCTTTGGGCTCCACAGCGTTGATAATCACAGTAGCTGTTGCTGAGAGTGAAACGTTCCCATTGTCTTTTACCAGTATGACCAGTTTATGCTCAGCCTCGTCTGTCTCTGTGAATGACCGAAGAGTCCTTATCTGTCCTGTATAGCGGTCCAAAGCTAAGAGACTGTGGTCAGTAACTTCCTGCAGTGAAAATAATAACCAGCCATTATATCCAATATCAGCGTCATAGGCTCTCACTTTAGTCACCAAATGGCCTGCGTTCACATTGCGGGGAATCTCCTCCACACCTTCAGCGGAACCGTTAGCGCTGACTGGATACAATATAACTGGAGCGTTGTCGTTCTGATCCAGAATGAACACGTTTACTGTGACGTTGCTGCTTAGTGATGGAGTTCCAGAGTCTGTAGCTACAACTTGGAATTTGAACGTTTTGAGGGATTCAAAGTCAAAGCTTTTTAGAGCGGAAATATGTCCATTTTCAGTATTGATATTCAGGAAAGATATCATATCATTCTGTGTCCCTTTACCTCGAGCAATATTATATGAAATTGCAGCATTTTCATTCAAGTCTTTATCAGTGGCGCTTACAGAGAATATGGACTTACCGGGGACGTTATTTTCCACTAAGTACAGCTCAAGAGGGTTCTGGGAGAATTCTGGACAGTTATCGTTCACATCTGATATCTGGACGCTCAGAGTTTTGAATGTGGACAGAGGAGGCTGACCACAGTCAGTGGCTGTTATTGTGATGTTATAATGGGAGACGAGTTCACGGTCTAAACGCTGTTTCGTCACTAAAGAATACACGTTATCCTGAAATGAGGGTTTTAACTCAAAGGGTACATCTCCTAACAGACTACACAAAACCTTTCCATTGATACCGGAGTCTTTATCACTAACGCTTATGAGAGAAATAACAGTTCCTGGTTTGGAATCTTCAGAGATCATATTAGAGAGAGATGTTACCTCTATTTCGGGCTTGTTGTCATTAACATCAAGTATTATTATGATAACCCCACATTCGACAGTCCATGGAGGCTGACCTCTGTCTGATGCTTGCACACGTAGTTTGTACACCTCGGTGTCGTCAAAGTCTACCTGCGTCTTAACTCTAATTTCACCTGTAATGCTATCCAATTCAAACACGTCATAAACTTTGCTCTTAAGGTTTCTGCCAAGAGAATATTCGACAACACGGTTTAACCCGTCATCTGGATCAGTGGCATGTACTTGTACAACGATGGTACCAATAGGGGCGTTTTCTCGTAAAGTTACAGAATATGTGTCTTGACTAAAAACAGGTTTGTTATCATTTACGTCAAGAACAGTAACGGTTATATTTAGAGATCCTGATCTTGGCGGATTTCCTCCATCGATAGCAGTTAAAACCAGTGAGTGGTTGATTCTGTTCTCCCTATCTAGAGATTTATGTAATATTAAAAATGGTATTTTGTCCTCATCACTATCTTTTATCTCAATGTCGAAAAAATCATTCTGACTTAATTTGTAAAAACGTACAGAGTTTACCCCTATGTCCGGATCACGGGCAGTCGGAATTTGGAAACGAGTTCCAGGAGGGACATGTTCAGCTATTTCAAAATGCTGCTCCTTTTCTGTGAACATAGGTGAATGGTCATTGACATCTTTGATTTCTAACTGAACATAATGTATTTCTAGAGGATTCTCAACTACAAGCTTCAGGTTCATCAAACACGCGCCATTGACATCACAGATCTCCTCTCTGTCGATATTCTTATGAACATACAAGACGCCATTGTTCTGATTAACCTGGAAAAGACCGTCCTTAGATCCAGAAACGATACGGAACCGCCTCTCCACCAAAGTACTGACGTCAAGACTCAGATCTGTAGCAACATTTCCAACAACGGATCCCTCTTTCACCTCCTCTGGAACAGAGTATCTTATCTGTGCTGAAACCTGCTCTCCGAAGCACAGCAGCAAAGAGAAACGCAGAGCAACCCACCAGTACTCCCGTCTGCGCCTTTGTTCTCCGTCTCCCATCGTTAAACAGAAAATTAAATACAATCCTCAATGAAAAAATACAATCCTGGTGATCAGATGACCAAATCGTAATGATTCATAGGCCTACTGAATCCAATTCTTATGCACCGGAAAATAATACTTTTTTTATCTGTCCATCAGAGCACGTCTTGTTCTGATGTCCGCCCCACTCTCTCTGTATGTGTGGGAAAAACAGCCCAGAGGGGTGGAGCCTAATCTACCAACATTCTCTTTATATTACACTGACATCCTGTGGTCCGGGAATCAGATTTAGTGTTAGGTGAATCAATACCTATGTCGTAGCAGACAAGGAATATATACAATGTGTAGAAGGAAAGAGAGACTAAGATGGACTCCAACACAAACATACAACAAGTGAGCTGTTGATTCAGCACCAGCAAGGTGGACAGCGACCGAATCAGCAGCCTGTACTTTTACTCACACTGAAGATATTACAATGAACCAGAAAATCTAATCAAGTGTCCAACACCAGACTTTACATAGAAAATGCTTTAACTGTTGAAATGCTTAGAAACAGCTCTTACCTCTCCTGAAGCTGTTCTCCTGTGGTCGGGTACCACTAGAGTATTCCCATTGCTGCCCGGGACTATAGTAGAACCTATACTCATTCTGGGTCCAACTAACATGTACCGTTTGTCTCCGGATCTGTACTGGATGCTGTGGCACAGTGTCCCGTCGTAATTCGCATCTTGTAAATACTTGGAGGAATAGTCTGGGGTTTTGGAACTCTGCATTACAATCAACACGATGATACTGATGAGAAAAAGTGCTGAAACTGACCCCAAAGTAATTATTAAATAAAATGTAACGCTGATCTCCTCGTCATCTTTTACTGCGCTTTTAACATCAGAAGCTGCAAAAGCCTCTTTGGGCTCCACAGCGTTGATAATCACAGTAGCTGTTGCTGAGAGTGAAACGTTCCCATTGTCTTTTACCAGTATGACCAGTTTATGCTCAGCCTCGTCTGTCTCTGTGAATGACCGAAGAGTCCTTATCTGTCCTGTATAGCGGTCCAAAGCAAAGAGACTGTGGTCAGTAACTTCCTGTAGTGAAAATAATAACCAGCCATTATATCCAATATCAGCGTCATAGGCTCTCACTTTAGTCACCAAATGGCCTGCGTTCACATTGCGGGGAATCTCCTCCACACCTTCAGCGGAACCGTTAGCGCTGACTGGATACAATATAACTGGAGCGTTGTCGTTCTGATCCAGAATGAACACGTTTACTGTGACGTTGCTGCTTAGTGATGGAGTTCCAGAGTCTGTAGCTACAACTTGGAATTTGAACGTTTTGAGGGATTCAAAGTCAAAGCTTTTTAGAGCGGAAATATGTCCATTTTCAGTATTGATATTCAGGAAAGATATCATATCATTCTGTGTCCCTTTACCTCGAACAATATTATATGAAATTGCAGCATTTTCATTCAAGTCTTTATCAGTGGCGCTTACAGAGAATATGGACTTACCGGGGACGTTATTTTCCACTAAGTACAGCTCAAGAAGGTTCTGGGAGAATTCTGGACAGTTATCGTTCACATCTGATATCTGGACGCTCAGAGTTTTGAATGTGGACAGAGGAGGCTGACCACAGTCAGTGGCTGTTATTGTGATGTTATAATGGGAGACGAGTTCACGGTCTAAACGCTGTTTCGTCACTAAAGAATACACGTTATCCTGAAATGAGGGTTTTAACTCAAAGGGTACATCTCCTAACAGACTACACAAAACCTTTCCATTGATTCCGGAGTCTTTATCACTAACGCTTATGAGAGAAATAACAGTTCCTGGTTTGGAATCTTCAGAAACTGAATTAGACAATGATGTCACATCTATATCTGGTTTGTTGTCGTTAACGTCTGCTATCTTTATGATGACTCTACATTCCACAGTCAATGGAGGTTGTCCTTTATCCGAGGCCTGAACATCTAGTTTATACACCTCTGTGTCCTCGAAGTCCAACTCACCTTTAACTCTGATGTCTCCAGTTAGTCTATCCAGTTCAAAAAGATCATAGACTTTTCTCCTTAAGGTTTTACCCAGGCTGAACTCAACCTCACTGTTACTGCCTTCATCTGGATCAGTTGCATTCACTCTAATAACAACTGTTCCAACTCCAACGTTTTCTTGTATCCTAATATTATATGTATCCTGACTAAAGACGGGACGGTTATCATTACTATCTAGAACAATAATTGTAACATTTAGAGTTCCTGATCTCTGAGGATCACCTCCATCCATCGCTGTTAGGAGAAGAGTGTGTTTTATTTTTTGTTCCCTGTCCAGTGACTTCTTTAAAACTAAAAAGGGTATTTTGTCCTCATCACTTTGTCTTACATCGATATCAAAATGATCATTTGATGTTACTTTGTAAGCCCTAATAGAATTTATTCCGACATCAGGGTCACGCGCTGCATGTATTTGGAAGCGCGTCCCCATAGAGGTGTGCTCAGCTATCTCAAATTGCTGCTCCTTCTCTGGAAAGCTGGGGGAATTATCATTCACATCGGTAATTTCTACACCTACATAATGGATTTCTAGAGGGTTTTCAACAACCATTTTGAGGTTTATCAAGCAGACGTTGTTACCATCACAGATCTCCTCTCTGTCGATATTCCTATGAACATACAAGACGCCATTGTTCTGATTAACCTGGAAAAGACCGTCATTAGATCCAGAAACGATACGGAACCGCCTCTCCACCAAAGTACTGACGTCAAGACTCAAATCCTTAGCAACATTTCCAACAACGGATCCCTCTTTCACCTCCTCTGGAACAGAGTATCTTATCTGTGCTGAAACCTGCTCTCCGAAGCACAGCAGCAAAGAGAAACGCAGAGCAACCCACCAGTACTCCCGTCTGCGCCTTTGTTCTCCGTCTCCCATCGTTTAACAATCAAACCCAGGTGTCAATGAGAAATTACAATCCTAATGATCAGGAGTCGTAATGATCCATACGGTCAGAAAACGAAAAACAACAAAATTGTCTTTGTCTGAAATAGCACTCTTTGATCTGATGTTCGCACGACTCTCTCTGTATCTGCGGGGAACCAAACAGCCCAGATATGGGCAGGGCCTAGTATCAAAGTACCAGAACGTCTCCTTGTGTTACACTGACACCATGTGGATCGATCTACTGCTTGCCATAAGTACATACGGATCTAGAATGATTATACCTTTCTGTATTAGCATCAGCAAATGAACCAGCACTATACTACAGTTACAGGCGTGGGACGAGGAACGGTTTAGTGGGAGTAAAAGGTAAATGATGTAAATGTATGTGGAGGACTACAGATGTAAAAGATAGACATAGTAAATACCCGATTGCAAAGGAAAACAATGATTTTGTAAATCAGCACCACATGAGTGGACAGCAATCGCATGAACGAGTTCAGTTCTCCTCCATTACGCACAGAAAAGCAGTTTGTAGACAGGAGAATTACAATAACGAGTCTTGTTGGGACCTAGTTCATGACTAGTCAGTACACTGTTTCCAATATCAGCATATCTCATACCCATATATCAAAAAAACTATCGCATGAGATTAATCACCAATTCAGCACCATCAGAGTAGACAGCAACCGCTTCATCTTCGGTCATACATTTCATTACGCACGATAAATACATTCAAATAACCAGCAATATGCTTTAAAAGTTGAATGCTCAGAATCAGTACTTACCTCTCCAGACGCACGTCTCCTGTGGTCGGGTACCACTAGGGTATTCCCATTGCTGCCCGGGACTATAGTAGAACCTATACTCATTCTGGGTCCAACTAACATGTACCGTTTGTCTCCGGATCTGTACTGGATGCTGTGGCACAGTGTCCCGTCGAAATTCGCATCTTGTAAATACTTGGAGGAATAGTCTGGGGTTTTGGAACTCTGCATTACAATCAACACGATGATACTGATGAGAAAAAGTGCTGAAACTGACCCCAAAGTAATTATTAAATAAAATGTAACGCTGATCTCCTCGTCTTCTTTTACTGCGCTTTTAACATCAGAAGCTGCAAAAGCCTCTTTGGGCTCCACAGCGTTGATAACCACAGTAGCTGTTGCTGAGAGTGAAACGTTCCCATTGTCTTTTACCAGTATGACCAGTTTATGCTCAGCCTCGTCTGTCTCTGTGAATGACCGAAGAGTCCTTATCTGTCCTGTATAGCGGTCCAAAGCAAAGAGACTGTGGTCAGTAACTTCCTGCAGTGAAAATAATAACCAGCCGTTATATCCAATATCAGCGTCATAGGCTCTCACTTTAGTCACCAAATGGCCTGCGTTCACATTGCGGGGAATCTCCTCCACACCTTCAGCGGAACCGTTAGCGCTGACTGGATACAATATAACAGGAGCGTTGTCGTTCTGATCCAGAATGAACACGTTTACTGTGACGTTGCTGCTTAGTGACGGAGTTCCAGAGTCTGTAGCTACAACTTGGAATTTGAACGTTTTTAAAGTTTCAAAGTCAAAGCTTTTTAGAGCGGAAATATGTCCATTTTCAGTATTGATATTCAGGAAAGATATCATATCATTCTGTGTCCCTTTACCTCGAACAATATTATATGAAACCGCAGCATTTTCATTCAAGTCTTTATCAGTGGCGCTTACAGAGAATATGGACTTACCGGGGACGTTATTTTCCACTAAGTACAGCTCAAGAGGGTTCTGGGAGAATTCTGGACAGTTATCGTTCACATCTGATATCTGGACGCTCAGAGTTTTGAATGTGGACAGAGGAGGCTGACCACAGTCAGTGGCTGTTATTGTGATGTTATAATAGGAGACGAGTTCTCGATCTAAACGCTGTTTCGTCACTAAAGAATACACGTTATCCTGAAATGAAGGTTTCAATTCAAAAGGTACGTCTGTTGACAGACTGCACATGACTTTACCATTGATACCAGAGTCTTTGTCAGTTACACTTATGAGAGAAATAACAGTCTCTGGTTTAGAATCTTCTGGCACTAAATTAGACAATGATGTCACATCTATCTCTGGTTGGTTGTCGTTAACGTCTATTATCTTAATGATGACTCTACATTCCACAGTCAATGGAGGTTGTCCTTTATCCGAGGCTTGGACATCCAGTTTGTAAACATCGATGTCTTCGAAATCAACATCTCCCTTAACTCTGATTTCACCTGTCATACTATCTAAAGTAAATACGTCGTATATTTTACGTTTGATGTCACTGCCGAATATATATTCAATGTCACCATTTGGGCCTTCGTCGATGTCAGTGGCCTTAACTTTAATCGCAACATTTCCAACTTTGACATTTTCTTGCAATGTCACAGAGTAAACGTCTTGGGTGAACACTGGGTGGTTGTCGTTTGAATCGAGAACAGTGATGGTAATATTAAGAGTCCCTGATTTTGGTGGGTTTCCCCCATCAATCGCCGTTAACATCAACTTGTGATTGGCCTTTTGCTCCCTATCTAAAGATTTATGTAAAACTAAAAACAGAATTTTATCATCTGCCCTATCTCTTATTTGCAACTCAAAATATTCATTCTGACTCAATTTATAGAAGCGAACACAATGTAATCCTACATCAGCGTCAAGCGCAGTCGGCAGCTGAAAACGTGTTCCAGGCACAGTAGTCTCTGCAATTTCAAGTCTTTTCGCCTTCTCTTGGAAACTGGGAGAATTATCATTCACATCGGTAATTTCTACACCTACATAATGGATTTCTAATGGGTTTTCAACAACCATTTTGAGGTTTATCAAGCAGACGTTGTTACCATCACAGATCTCCTCTCTGTCGATATTCTTATGAACATACAAGACGCCATTGTTCTGATTAACCTGGAAAAGACCGTCATTAGATCCAGAAACGATACGGAACCGCCTCTCCACCAAAGTACTGACGTCAAGACTCAGATCTTTAGCAACATTTCCAACAACGGATCCCTCTTTCACCTCCTCTGGAACAGAGTATCTTATCTGTGCCGAAACCTGCTCTCCGAAGCACAGCAGCAAAGAGAAACGCAGAGCAACCCACCAGTACTCCCGTCTGCGCCTTTGTTCTCCGTCTCCCATCGTTAAACAGAAAATTAAATACAATCCTCAATGAAAAAATACAATCCTGGTGATCAGATAGAAAAAGCCGAAACTATCCATACTGAATCGAATGCTTCAGCACCGAAAAATAATACAATTATTATCTGACTATTCTTGTTCGGATGTCCACACCAGTGTGAAACAAAACAGCCCAGAGAGGGGTAGGGTCTAATCTACAATGAACCAAACAGTCTCCTTGTGTTACACTGACACCATGTGGTCTGGGATTCTTGTCCACACAATAGTTTACTATGAGCTCTGTTTGTCTTCTGTATCGAATCCAGTAAATACAGAAATATAAGCAAACATTAAAATACAGAGTAAAGACCAAGGAGTGTTTAGAAAGGGGAGGAAGAGATAAAGCAGTAGCCTAGCCTAGCCTAGCATGCACTCACCAGCTAACCTTAGAAGTGCGTTTCTAATTCAGCACCAAGGACAGCGCCCTCTACAGTGAGTTTCCGCATGGTCGTTACGCAAAGACAAAAACATGCTAGCACACCAATTCAGACAAAACATGTCTCTTTATCTGACTTAATAGGCAGTAAAGGACAACGACAGCTCTTACCTCTCCTGAAGCTCTCCTCCTGTGGTCGGGTACCACTAGAGTATTCCCATTGCTGCCCGGGACTATAGTAGAACCTATACTCATTCTGGGTCCAACTAACATGTACCGTTTGTCTCCGGATCTGTACTGGATGCTGTGGCACAGTGTCCCGTCGTAATTCGCATCTTGTAAATACTTGGAGGAATAGTCTGGGGTTTTGGAACTCTGCATTACAATCAACACGATGATACTGATGATAAAAAGTGCTGAAACTGACCCCAAAGTAATTATTAAATAAAATGTAACGCTGATCTCCTCGTCTTCTTTTACTGCGCTTTTAACATCAGAAGCTGCAAAAGCCTCTTTGGGCTCCACAGCGTTGATAACCACAGTAGCTGTTGCTGAGAGTGAAACGTTCCCATTGTCTTTTATCAGTATGACCAGTTTATGCTCAGCCTCGTCTGTCTCTGTGAATGACCGAAGAGTCCTTATCTGTCCTGTATAGCGGTCCAAAGCAAAGAGACTGTGGTCAGTAACTTCCTGTAGTGAAAATAATAACCAGCCGTTATATCCAATATCAGCGTCATAGGCTCTCACTTTAGTCACCAAATGGCCTGCGTTCACATTGCGGGGAATCTCCTCCACACCTTCAGCGGAACCGTTAGCGCTGACTGGATACAATATAACAGGAGCGTTGTCGTTCTGATCCAGAATGAACACGTTTACTGTGACGTTGCTGCTTAGTGATGGAGTTCCAGAGTCCTTGGCAATGACGTGAAACTGGAACGTTTTGAGGGTTTCAAAGTCAAAGCTCTTTAGTGCGTAAATGGTACCGTTGCCTTCATTTATATTTAGGAACAATGTCACGCTTCGTCCAGTGCTCCCACGGTCCAGTGAATATGAAACGGCTGCATTTTCACCTTCATCACAATCAGACGCGCTTACAGAAAAAATTGGCATGCCGGGCTTATTGTTTTCATCTACATAAAATGTGAAAGGGTTTTCAGTGAAAAGTGGAGTATTATCGTTAACATCTACTACCTCCACTTGAATTACTTTAGTTGATGTCAGAGGAGGGGTTCCTAAGTCTTTAGCCGTGATTGTAATATCATACCGAGCCACAGACTCTTTATCAAGGAGTTCATTAGTGACTAACGAATAGAAATGTCCATCGGGAGAAGGCTTCAGATCAAACGGTAAATACTTCGGTAAAGAACAGACTACCTGTCCGTTCACACCCGAGTCCAGGTCGGTCATACCCATTAGCGCTACCACGGTACCGGGAGGTGAGTCCTCAGGGATCCGACTGGACAGAGAGGTGACGTCAATCTCTGGCCTGTTGTCATTCACGTCTTCAACTCTGACGAGCACGTTGCAGTGTGTGGAGAGAGACACCGCTCCCGTGTCCGATGCCAGTACCTTCATCTCATACACCTGCTTCTCCTCGAAATCAAGGCCTCCCTTCACTTTTAGCTCTCCTGTTTTACTGTCCAACTCAAAGGGCTCAGCACCCACACCTCTAAATTTGCCTCGTAAAGAATACTTGACCTCGCCATTTAGACCCTCGTCCGTATCAGAGGCATTCAATCGAATTAAAAATGTCCCCGCAGGTGCACTTTCCTGTATTGTTACAGTGTATTTCTGTTTGTCACACACTGGTGCGTTATCATTTATATCAGACACAATAACTGTAATATTAAGGGCTCCTGATTTCGGTGGCTTGCCCCCATCTAACGCTGTTAATTGCAACGTGTGTTGAGAAATAAGCTCCCTGTCCAACGGTTTTTGTAATAGTAGAAATGGGATTTTACCGTCTTCACCAAATTCTTCTGTTTCCACCCGAAAATACTGGTTGTGACTTAACACATAAGACTGCAAAGCATTTAAGCCTACATCTGAGTCGTGTGCTCCCTCCACTTGGAACCGTGTCCCTGCCAATGCGGACTCTAATATTTCCAAATTATATGTTTCCTCTGGGAATTTAGGGAAATTATCATTTACATCTATTATCTCTACTGTCACTTGGTGCATTTCTAGCGGATTTTCTATCACCGCTTTAAGGTTGATGAAACACGGCGTTGTTTTTACGCACAGTTCCTCTCTGTCTACTCTGTGGTTCACTAACAAAGCACCATCTCTCTGGTTAACCTGGAAGAGCTCGTGCTTTGTTCCAGACACGATGCGAAGATTCCGCTCCGCTAGTCTCGAGGTGTCGAATCCCAGGTCTTTAGCTATATTCCCAACTGCGGTTCCGACTTTCCATTCCTCTTGAATGGAGTATCGTATCTGTCCGGAGATTCCTTTTAAATGAAGCAAAAGAAAAGCAAAATAAGGAAATGCCCATCCACCTAACCACCGTGTTTTTCGGGTTTGTATCGCCATTGTATGCTAGAAAAACTAGGCTATAGGCTTGACGCAGAAATGCTAAAATCTGAAAGCACACAAATACATTCCGTATCTGAGGATGGCACTATAAGTGTTTATTATTTCTATCGTTTTGCTATTTAGAATAGCGCTCTTTAACGTCCACCCTGGTACTGCTGTCTCTTGCAGCTACTAAATGTCTCATCCCTTCAAGAACGGCACTATTACCCGCCTCTATTACCAGTTTATGGTGTAACAGCACCATCATGCGTCTGTGCACCTTGTGGTTCTTAACCCTGTAGGCTAATGTCGTCATACATGCCCTGGCTTTGAAGTAACTGGCTTCCCATAACGGATCAACCTGTATCACCTCTTACAATATACTGGCCTTGTTTGATCAGAAATATACTGTCCTTATTTGATCAGTAATATACTGTCCTTATTTGATCAGTAATATACTGTCCTTATTTGATCAGTAATATACTGTCCTTGTTTGATCAGTAATATACTGTCCTTGTTTGATCAGTAATATACTGTCCTTATTTGATCAGCAATATACTGTCCTTCTTTGATCAGTAATATACTGCCCTTATTTGATCAGTAATATACTGTCCTTATTTGATCAGTAATATACTGTCCTTGTTTGATCAGTAATATACTGTCCTTATTTGATCAGCAATATACTGTCCTTATTTGATCAGTAATAAACTGTCCTTATTTGATCAGTAATATACTGTCCTTATTTGATCAGTAATATACTGTCCTTATTTGATCAGTAATATACTGTCCTTATTTGATCAGTAATATACTGTCCTTATTTGATCAGTAATATACTGTCCTTATTTGATCAGTAATATACTGTCCTTATTTGATCAGTAATATACTGCCCTTATTGACATTTACGAAAAATTGTATAGTATTGAAAATTATATACACAAAAACAGTAAACTAGGATTCACAGGAAATGTTTTCAATGGCACATTTGAGAAAAATCAATTATTTTCAAAAAAGAGGCCGTTTTATATTTTTACTTTGTCTTTGATCAGCAATATACTGTCCTTATCAGTAGAAAAAATACCCAATTGTCATACTTCAGTAAAAGTAAAGATACACTATATATACAAAAGTATGTGGACACCCCTTCTAATTAGTGGATTAAATTGTGCACACAGCCATGCAATCTCCATAGACAAACATTGGCAGTAGAATAGCCTTACTGAAGAGCTCTGTGACTTTCAACATGGCACCGTCATAGGATGGCATCTTTCCAACAAGTCAGTTCATCAAATTTTTTGCCCTGCTAGAGCTGCCCCGGTCAACTGTAAGTGCTGTTACTGTGAAATGGAAACGGAGAACGCTACCTGCCCTAATGCATAGTGCCAACTGTAAAGTTTGGTGGAGGAGGAATAATGGTCTGGGGCTGTATTTCATGGTTCAGGCCCTTTAGTTCCAGTGAAGGGAAATCTTAACGCTACAGCATACAATAACATTCTAGACGATTCTGGGCATCCAATTTTGTAGCAATAGTTTGGGGAAGGCCATTTCCTGTTTCTGCATGACACCACCCCGTGCACAAAGCGAGGTCCATACAGAAATAGTTTGTTGAGATCGGTGTGGAAGAACTTGACTGGCCTGCTCAGAGCCCTGACCTCAACCATATCAAACACCTATGGGATTAATTGGAACGCTGATGCGAGCCAGTCCTAATCACCCAAAATCAGTGCCCGACCTCACTAATGCTCTTGTGGCTGATTGGAAGCAAATCCCCGCAGCAATGTTCCAACATCTAGTTGAAAGCCTTCCCAGAAGAGTGGAGGCTGTTATAACAGCAAAGGGGACCAACTCCATATTAATGACCATGATTTTGTAATGAGATGTTCGAAGACCAGGTGTCCACATACTTTTGGTCATGTAGTGCACCTTAATAGAAAATGACTCAATTAAAAGTGAAAGTCACTCAGTAAAATACTACTTGAGTAAAAATCTAAAACTATTTGGTTTAAATATACTTAAGAATTAAAAGTAAATGTAATCGCACAAACATAATTAAGTATCTAAAGTAAAAGTATACATAATTTCACATTCCTTATATTAATTAAACCAGATGGAACGATGTTCTTGTTTTAGGCATTGCCAGGGGCACACTTCAACACTCAGACATAATTCATAAATTATTACAATTATATATATATACTTTTTGGGCACTTTCCTAGGTGTGTCTTGTGTAGGTCTATGTACAGTATATATGGCTTTTAGAACAACCCCGCATGTTCTGCTATTGCAACGGTAAACAGCGACACCCTGTGGCTCAGAGTGCTAGGTTCATTCAGTAGAGCCAACTGAATGTCTTCTTCCCCGACACATGCGTGATAGATAGTGTGGTAACTAGCTGCATGGCCGAACAGTAAATGCTGACAAGACCATAACAGTCTGAGCAACCCCAATTCTGCCTCCATGTCCCTCTCCCTCCAACACGTCAGATTACTGGCATGACGTGTGTTGTGAAACGATCAGATATCTTATTTGACCTTCTTTTCAACGCTGCTTTATTTAGCCTGTGTTCACTGCATCACTGCACTGAATGCTCTGCAGATGCTGTATGCGTTACCCGGATGCTGCATCGTGAGCTGAGGTTCTTGTCAGAATGTGCTTCAAAGCGCACCAGCAGGCAGCGTGTTTCCCTGGCAACGGAGCTCCGCAATGCAGGTCGCTGTCCGCGGTTCTGAAAGACAGCAGGCGCAGAGAGAGAGGCGGAGAGGAACAGATCTGGGGTAGGGATGAGGGGGAAGTGCTTGCTGAAGACAGTCAAATATACGGGTATGTTTTCTTTGACCGCTCTCCTGATTTGTCCTTAATTATTTTATGTAAGATGTGTCCCCGTTGCCCAACTTCTTAGGCCTATATCCCCCGTCATAGCCTTGGATTTGTCACATTGAGAGGCATACTGCTCTGCCGCCGCCTGCATACAGGGAGAAGGAATCCCCATCATATGTCCCAGAGTGGTGTGGCGTAAAAAAATATACTGTTTGACGTGATTCATCTGTTGTAAACACGTTTAGTACGGCCTATGATGGGACCATACTTTTTCTAATCAGGTCACATGGTTTTGTACTTGTTCATATTAATTATAATCTAAAGAAGGACTGGGGGGGGGGGGGGGGGGGTTCCTATACACAGATATAGAGCTACAGGGAAAGCAACATCATTTGACAGTAAAACTCACAGGGCTGAGCCTGCTTAATACAGGTTTGCATCGTGTAGTCCTGCCCTATGGAACTGTAGGCCTAATAAAACATTCCGTCAGCTATTTTGTTTATTGATTAATTACAGTTAATAATTTTGAATTGAAAAGTCTAGGTAGCCTAGTCAGCCCTAATGTTTAATATAATGAATCCCAACATTTCTCACAGACAAATGGTCTATAAATACTTTGCTTACTCTGGCCAGAGGGACAGGTCGCGTAGTAGACTAGATTATGCAGCTGCTGATGTTAATAGCCTACAGTTGATCAGACTGAACATAATCTAATTCCCATGTTATCACGTTTAGTAAATAAATACCGGAGCATAGTGTAGAGAGAGCCTTGAGCTTTGTCCGTTGTGTCCCTGCCTCACTGCTATTGTTTAGCCAAGGGAAGAGAAATACGTCCTTATACTGCATATTTCAGCGCAGTACTAGTCTAGATGTATGATAGTCTTGGTGTGTCCAGGCAGAAAACTACAACTATTCAACTTAGTCTTCTACCAGATACCAGACAAGAATATCCCCCTCTCTCTCAACCTAACAGCACACACACTTACCATAAACCCCCTAAAACATACCATTCTAGGCTATGTAATTCTATCCTGCACTACCCAACCTTCACTTCCCCTCAGTCACTTGATCGCTACCCTGAGCATCAAGCTCTCCCATGGCTCATATGAGGCCCAACGTTAAGAGTTAGAGTGGATGGCCTCACCTTGGCCTGGTGTGATGGATGTCACAGAGAGGGACAGGAACAGAGAATAGTGTTCAATGTGGTTTCATTAGGAAGGATTACCGTTTAGTTTGGTGCAGTAGAAGGGGAACTACCCACCTGGAGACATTCTGCACTTAGCTTGTGAGCTCTGCTGCAGGTTATGTGTTGTTAGCGTGTTAGTCTGTCAGTGGCTCACAGCAACACAGCAGCAGTGTAGTCATATACAGGCAGCAGTACAGGCAGCCTGGGCAGGGCCGGCCCTAGCTATTTGTGGGCCCTAAGCAAGATTTGGTTTTAGGGACCCCCACCTCGCGGGCAAAACATTTGGTGGTCCCCTTCTTGATGGTAGAGAGAATGTTTTTTGTACATTTCATGTAATTCTCTCCATTTTGCCATGAGGCATAGAGAAAATGTTGTGGTTTTTATAGCAAATTGGGGGGGTTGGGGGCCCGCTAGCGGCTGGGGCCCTAAGCGACCCCTTATATCGCTCAAAACAAAAGTGACATAATAAAGCACGTGGAGTGATGAGTAGGATTCTGTTTTCACGTGCTGAAGTGATTGCTTTGGATAAAAAACGCTTTATCTGCCTTCCTAATGAAAACTAGTTAAACAATTAAAACATTTATTTTATGGAAAAGAGATGTCGTATGTTTCTGGACGATGCACCATACTGGCTTGTTGACAACATGACGAGTGGCGCAGATTACAGTTTGATTTGAGAAGGGCGCTCTTCCCTCCCGCGTTCGTCTGATGACGTGATGGGCCATTGCCCGGTTCAACTCGGGCCAGCGTAATACAACTCCCTCACTGCTAAGTGCTAACCTTCTCAAGCCATTCACATCTCACCAGTTAACACAGACTCAAACCTTCTCACCAGTTAACACCGACTCAAACCTTCTCACCAGTTAACACAGACTCAAACCTTCTCACCAGTTAACACAGACTCAAACCTTCTCACCAGTTAACACAGACTCAAACCTTCTCACCAGTTAACACCGACTCAAACCTTCTCACCAGTTAACACAGACTCAAACCTTCTCACCAGTTAACACAGACTCAAACTTTCTCACCAGTTAACACAGACTCAAACCTTCTCACCAGTTAACACCGACTCAAACCTTCTCACCAGTTAACACCGACTCAAACCTTCGCACCAGTTAACACAGACTCAAACCTTCTCACCAGTTAACACAGACTCAAACCTTCTCACCAGTTAACACAGACTCAAACCTTCTCACCAGTTAACACCGACTCAAACCTTCTCACCAGTTAACACAGACTCAAACCTTCTCACCAGTTAACACAGACTCAAACCTTCTCACCAGTTAACACAGACTCAAACCTTCTCACCAGTTAACACCGACTCAAACCTTCTCACCAGTTAACACAGACTCAAACCTTCTCACCAGTTAACACAGACTCAAACTTTCTCACCAGTTAACACAGACTCAAACCTTCTCACCAGTTAACACCGACTCAAACCTTCTCACCAGTTAACACCGACTCAAACCTTCGCACCAGTTAACACAGACTCAAACCTTCTCACCAGTTAACACAGACTCAAACCTTCTCACCAGTTAACACAGACTCAAACCTTCTCACCAGTTAACACCGACTCAAACCTTCTCACCAGTTAACACAGACTCAAACCTTCTCACCAGTTAACACAGACTCAAACCTTCTCACCAGTTAACACCGACTCAAACCTTCTCACCAGTTAACACCGACTCAAACCTTCTCACCAGTTAACACCGACTCAAACCTTCTCACCAGTTAACACAGACTCAAACCTTCTCGCCAGTTAACACAGACTCAAACCTTCTCACCAGTTAAGACCGACTCAAACCTTCTCACCAGTTAACACCGACTCAAACCTTCTCACCAGTTAACACCGACTCAAACCTTCTCGCCAGTTAACACAGACTCAAACCTTCTCACCAGTTAAGACCGACTCAAACCTTCTCAAGCCATTCACATCTCACCAGTTAACACCGACTCAAACCTTCTCGCCAGTTAACACAGACTCAAATCTTCTCACCAGTTAAGACCGACTCAAACCTTCTCAAGCCATTCACATCTCACCAGTTAACACCGACTCAAACCTTCTCGCCAGTTAACACAGACTCAAACCTTCTCACCAGTTAACACCGACTCAAACCTTCTCGCCAGTTAACACAGACTCAAACCTTCTCACCAGTTAAGACCGACTCAAACCTTCTCACCAGTTAACACAGACTCAAACCTTCTCACCAGTTAAGACCGACTCAAACCTTCTCACCAGTTAACACAGACTCAAACCTTCTCACCAGTTAACACAGACTCAAACCTTCTCACCAGTTAACACCGACTCAAACCTTCTCACCAGTTAACACAGACTCAAACCCACCTCCTTTTAAAGCTTTTATTGACACTGTAGTATTTACAAGCAGAACATCCAAACACAGAGACATTACTACCAGGACATCCAAACACAGAGACATTACTATCAGGACATCCAAACACAGAGACATTACTATCAGGACATCCAAACACAGAGACATTACTATCAGGACATCCAAACACAGAGACATTACTGTCATGACATCCAAACACAGAGACATTACTATCAGGACATCCAAACACAGAGACATTACTATCAGGACATCCAAACACAGAGACATTACTATCAGGACATCCAAACACAGAGACATTACTATCAGGACATCCAAACACAGAGACATTACTATCAGGACATCCAAACACAGAGACATTACTATCAGGACATCCAAACACAGAGACATTACTATCAGGACATCCAAACACAGAGACATTACTATCAGGACATCCAAACACAGAGACATTACTATCAGGACATCCAAACACAGAGACATTACTATCAGGACATTTTGTTGTAACATCACATTTTTTTCAACTACAAAAAAGGGAATAGAAAAGCAGTGACTGATGATCTGTCCCTCATGCATGACCTCATCAGTCTGTGGGAATGATCTCATCTCCCAGCCATCTCTGTCCACCCAAACACACACTCACACACACACTCACACAAACACACTCACACACACACTCACACAAACACACACTCACACACACGCATGCACAAACACACACTCACACACACGCACGCACAAACACACACTCACACACACACTCACACACACACTCACACACACGCACGCACAAACACACACTCACACACACACACGCACAAACACACACTCACACACACGCACGCACAAACACACACTCACACACACGCACGCACAAACACACACTCACACACACGCACGCACAAACACACACTCACACACACGCAAATACATTTCAACTAAAAGTAGAATGCCATGCATGCAAACACATACTCACACAAACACACAGCAGGAGAATATAAACCAGGTCATCAAATGATTCAGTCTCTTAGACTCTTTATAACCCACACAATACTGGGATTTCAAATGATTCAGTCTCTTAGACTCTCAGTCTCTCAGACTCTCAGTCTCTCAGACTCTTTATAACCCACACAATACTGGGATTTCTGTCAAAGAGCAACACGTTCTATTTGGACCAACAAGTCCATATAGTCATTTACCTGTACAGTTTGTGTAACCATGCAAGTATTCACTTATCTGTAAATATAACTGTATACCTAACTGTACAGCTAATTTAACCATGCAAAATTTTCACTTACCTGTTAATTTACCCAGTCTGTCTATTAAGTAAACTATTATTACCCTCGCTCATATCATACGCATTTTTAGCTACTGAAGTATTTCTCTGCCATCGACCTGTATAGTATAGTTAACCATCCAACATCCACCAATGTATAGTGTACATATTCAGCCAACCACTCATACTATGCAATGTCCTTTTATAGCTTTTTTTTGCACTCCAGATATCTTGTATTTCTATACTTTTTCATACTGCCGCTCTATGTATCATGTACCGTGTATCTGTCTTTTGTGTACTTTCGTTGTGGCATTTTGCACCTGCCCTGTGTTTTTGTTGTAGCTGCTTGACAATGAAATTTCCCCCCCGGGGGATCAATAAAGTACCTATCTATCTATCTATCTATCTATCTATCTATCTATCTATCTATCTATCTATCTATCTATCTATCTATCTATCTATCTATCTGTCTGTCTGTCTGTCTGTCTGTCTGTCTGTCTGTCTGTCTGTCTGTCTGTCTGTCTGTCTGTCTGTCTGTCTGTCTGTCTGTCTGTCTGTCTGTCTGTCTGTCTGTCTGTCTGTCTGTCTGTCTGTCTGTCTGTCTGTCTGTCTGTCTGTCTGTCTGTCTGTCTGTCTGTCTGTCTGTCTGTCTGTCTGTCTGTCTGTCTGTCTGTCTGTCTGTCTGTCTGTCTGTCTGTCTGTCTGTCTGTCTGTCTGTCTGTCTGTCTGTCTGTCTGTCTGTCTGTCTGTCTGTCTGTCTGTCTGTCTGTCTGTCTGTCTGTCTATCTATCTATCTATCTATCTATCTATCTATCTATCTATCTAAATACAATGGAAGGATACAGTTCTGATACTAAGTCATTGTACAACAACAGGCTTTGTCACAGTCCAGATTAACTTCATTAATGACTGTTTGCATTGTCTCTTAAACCCTGGATCACTCATCTTATCTTAGAGTATGAACTTGCAAGTCACTATGGAGACACAAATATTATAATAAGCCCTAATACATGACAAGATCACCATTTCATACCACTGATTCTCTACTGCAGAGCATCAGGAAACAGGTTACAGGTTCAGTCTCTCAGTCTTTCAGTCTCTCAGACTCTCAGTCTTTCAGTCTCTTTATAACCCACGCAATACTGGGTTTCATTGGTTTGTTTGTTTATCTCACATGTAGAACTGCAACTAGAACACACAGAGATGCTCACAGTACAATTAGCTTTCTTCAAGGCCCCAGATGTGGTGTTTTCATTCACACTGAAACAAAGATCATGACCACAGCAGTTCGGGGAGAGCAGATTGGCTAGCATGTTACTGTCGCTACGCTAACTGGGCAGCTGCAGGCATGCACACATACACACGTCTATAAGAGAGCTTGTTGGTGCCATCTCCAAGACTAAAAACAAGGAAGAGCTCTGTCCAGTCCTGACTGAGAAAGGAAGGTTGAGTTAAAAATAGGTGTCAGCACTCTGTACCTCCTACAGGCAGGGTTTTTTACAGTGTTAATAATTGGGTGTTTCATAAGCTGAGTAAGTGGCCTACATAAAGAGATGTCCTCCTACGTAAAATAGCATTACCCTGCTGGGTGTTACACTGTGACAGTGGAGAGGAATGGGTAACCAGCTATACAGTGGAGAGGAGTGCGTAACCAGCTATACAGTGGAGATGAGTGGTTAACCAGCTATACAGTGGAGAGGAGTGGGTAACCAGCTATACAGTGGAGATGAGTGGTTAACCAGCTAAACAGTGGAGAGGAGTGGGTAACCAGCTATACAGTGGAGAGGAGTGGGTAACCAGCTATACAGTGGAGAGTTGTGGGTAACCAGCTATACAGTGGAGAGGAGTGGGTAACCAGCTATACAGTGGAGAGGAGTGGGTAACCAGCTATACATTGGAGAGGAGTGGGTAACCAGCTATACAGTGGAGAGGAGTGGTTAACCAGCTAGAAAGGGTCAAGGACATGGACACTAATGGTCATGAGCCACGGTCTGTCTCTCTCACTGTAAATCTACTATGTGGTAAATAGCAGAATAAAAGCACCTTTATGTGGGCATGTACAGTGGGGAGAACAAGTATTTGATACACTGCCGATTTTGCAGGTTTTCCTACTTACAAAGCATGTAGAGGTCTGTAATTTTTATCATAGGTACACTTCAACTGTGAGAGACGGAATCTAAAACAAAAATCCAGAAAATCACATTGTATGATTTTTAAATAATTAATTTGCATTTTATTGCAAGACATAAGTATTTGATCACCTACCAACCAGTAAGAATTCCGGCTCTCACAGACCTGTTAGTTTTTCTTTAAGAAGCCCTCCTGTTCTCCACTCATTACCTGTATTAGATAGGTAATGATCACTGCACCTGTATATAGCCCTTCTGTAAATAGCCCACACTACTACCTCATCCCCATATTTATATTTATTTTTGTTATTTTCACAAATCTTGCACTCCAGTATATCTATTTGCACATCATAATTTGCACATCCTTCATTCCTGTGTTAATGCTAATCTGTAATTTATTTCACCACTATGGTCTATTTATTGTCCTACCTCCTAACCTTACTGCATTTTGCACTACATTTTGCAGTCTGTATATATATTTTCTATTGTGTTTTTGACTATGTTTGTTTACTGTGTAACTCTGTGTTGTTTTTGTCGCACTGCTTTGCTTTGTCTTGGCCAGGTCACAGTTGCAAATGAGAACTTGTTCTCAACTGACCTACCTGGTTAAATAAAGGTGAAATAAAACCTACCTGGTTAAATAAAGGTGAAATAAAAAAAAATAATAAAAAAAAAGTATTAACTGTGCCTGTTTGAACTCGTTACCTGTATAAAAGACACTTGTCCACACACTCAATCAAACAGACTCCAACCTCTCCACAAAGGCCAAGACCAGAGAGCTGTGTAAGGACATCAGGGATAAAATTGTAGACCTGCACAAGGCTGGGATGGGCTACAGGACAATAGGCAAGCAGCTTGGTGAGAAGGCAACAACTGTTGGCGCAATTATTAGAAAATGGAAGAAGTTCAAGATGACGGTCAATCTCCTTCGGTCTGGGGCACCATGCAAGATCTCACCTCGTGGGGCATCAATGATCATGAGGAAGGTGAGGGATCAGCCCAGAACTACACGGCAGAACCTGGTCAATGACCTGAAGAGAGCTGGGACCACATTCTCAAAGAAAACCAATAGTAACACACTACGCCGTCATGGATTAAAATCCTGCAGAACACGCAAGGTCCCCCTGCTCAAGCCAGCGCATGTCCAGGCCCATCTGAAGTTTGCCAATGACCATCTGGATGATCCAGAGGAGGAATGGGAGAAGGTCATGTGTTCTGATGAGACAAAAATAGAGCTTTTTGGTCTAAACTCCACTCGCTGTGTTTGGAGGAAGAAGAAGGATGAGTACAACCCCAAGAACACCATCCCAACCGTGAAGCATGGAGGTGAAAACATCATTCTTTGGGGATGCTTTTCTGCAAAGGGGACAGGACGACTGCACCGTATTGAGGGGAGGATGGATGGGGCCATGTATCGCAAGATCTTGGCCAACAACCTCCTTCCCTCAGTAAGAGCATTGAAGATGGGTCGTGGCTGGGTCTTCCAGCATGACAACGACCCGAAACACACAGCCAGGGCAACTAAGGAGTGGCTCTGTAAGAAGCATCTCAAGGTCCTGGAGTGGCCTAGCCAGTCTCCAGACCTGAACCCAATAGAAAATCTTTGGAGGGAGCTGAAAGTCCGTATTGCCCAGCGACAGCCCCGAAACCTGAAGGATCTGGAGAAGGTCTGTATGAAGGAGTGGGCCAAAATCCCTGCTGCAGTGTGTGCAAACCTGGTCAAGAACTACAGGAAACGTATCTCTGTAATTGCAAACAAAGGTTTCTGTACCAAATATTAAGTTCTCCTTTTCTGATGTATCAAATACTTATGTCATGCAATAAAATGCAAATGAATTACTTAAAAATCATACAATGTGATTTTCTGCATTTTTGTTTTAGATTCCGTCACTCACAGTTGAAGAGCACCTATGATAAAAATTACAGACTTCTACATGCTTTGTAAGTGGGAAAACCTGCAAAATCGGCAGTGTATCAAATACTTGTTCTCCCCACTGTATGTAAATCAAATCTTATGAGCCATTTCTTGGCCTTACTTTTCCATCACACAGACGTTCACCAGTAGCTAGCCAGCTTCATCATATTTACAGACGTTCACCAGTAGCTAGCCAGCTTCATCATATTTACAGACGTTCACCAGTAGCTAGCCAGCTTCATCATATTTACAGACGTTCACCAGTAGCTAGCCAGCTTCATCATATTTACAGACGTTCACCAGTAGCTAGCCAGCTCCATAATGTTTAAAGACGTTCACCAATAGCAAGCCAGCCTAAAAATTGTCAAAGACTCCAGTCACCCCAGTCATAGACTGTTCTCTCTGCTACCGCGTGGCAAGCGGTACCGGAGCGCCAAGACTAGGTCCAAAAGGCTTCTCAACAGCTTTTACCCCCAAGCCATAAGACTCCTGAACAGCTAATCAAACGGCTACCCGGACTATTTGCACTGTCACTATCCCCCCCCCCCACCTAACCGGTGACCCTGCACATTGACTCTGTACCGGTACCTGTATATACCACCTGTATATACCACCTGTATATACCACCTGTATATATTACCTGTATATACTACCTGTATGTATATATTTATTACTGTCACTTTACTGTTTTTTATTTCTCTTGTTTACGTAATACTTATTTTCTACTTAAACCGCACTGTTGGTTAAGGGCATGTTAGTAAGCATTTCACTGTAAGGTCTACACCTGTTGTATTGTTGGTTAAGGGCTTGTTAGTAAGCATTTCACTGTAAGGTCTACACCTGTTGTATTGTTGGTTAAGGGCTTGTTAGTAAGCATTTCACTGTAAGGTCTACACCTGTTGTATTGTTGGTTAAGGGCTTGTTTGTAAGCATTTCACTGTAAGGTCTACACCTGTTGTATTGTTGGTTAAGGGCTTGTTAGTAAGCATTTCACTGTAAGGTCTACACCTGTTGTATTCGGCGCACGTGACAAATAAACTTTGATTTGATTTGATTTGAGAGGCCTACCATAGAGAATGATAGAGGTCTATTTTAGCATGGGTAGCACCATTGAGGGCTTCCACCAAGCCAATTTAAAGTAGTAAAGTTCAAGTAGTCAATTGGGTGGGGATTCCTATGGGTTGTAACCTCACTGGAGCAACCCATGATGTCAGACGCTATAATGGCCCAGATATAAAGATGAGTCCTCTATCTGTCTCTATGAGGCATACCTGTGAGTGCTTTGTCACTTCACACCTTCAAAATCCACCTATCACGTTTCATCAATCAGCCAAGTATTAACCAATGAGATTCTATCATTGAAAGTGACTAATTTCTTCCTATCACTTTCCTGTTGTTGCTTTTGATGTACAGATCACCACCTCCACCCCGACACCACCAGGACCTGGTTTGGGAAACCCTGCGTTAAGCTATTGACTTGTTTATAAAAACCGTGAAGCTTTTGTCTGGTAGAACTGATCATGTGCAGCTACTTCAAAAGTCGAATTGAGTAGGCTTCAGTAGCTAGCATGTCAACCAATGAGCTGCTGTGGAACTGGTCAGCTGACCTAGGAAAAGCTGCCCTTACACCACAGATCTGGGATCAGATACCTACCAACTTTGTCCTTAACCATATCTGAAACATATCTGACCTCGTATCAGTGGTTAGTGGCATCTTTTATGTCCTACTGATGAGTGGGCCGACCTTGGAAAGCTAAAAGCACCAGAGACAAAGAGATGATTCATAGTGAATGTAATGGTGTTATATAGAACAGATCCCCATAGCATGCAGTACAATACATAAAACAGTGACTACATATCGCACCATCAATAGATACTATAGTCTACACAGAGCACTTAATGTACTTGCCTTGATCATCACTTAAAGCAGCAACAATAGTTACTGTAGTAATAACATTTTAAATACATATTGGAGTTTCATTTTGTTTAGCAGTCACATTTTGTACAAACTTTAAAAACAGATTAATTTGCTCAGTGTATTGTTTTCCTTGTTTGTTTACTTCAGCACTAAAGCATTGGCATCAAACACATCCAGGATTACAAATAAAATAACACTCTCATAACAGTCACTCATTTAAGTGATTTAAATGAACTTATCCATTGATAAAGGTTTTAAGACTGTGAAACAATATAAAACATTTACACACTATATTTGGATGATATAGTTTTCACCATAGGGCCTAATTCAAAATGACACCAGATACTTTCAATACTTCCCCTCACTGGCAAAGCCCAGACATCCCCCAACCTCACATAGGGGCAGGCCGTGGATGTTTTAGGAGGGAACTATGTGCAGTCTTTTCTGCTATGGAGTGGAGGAGGGGGGGCGAGAGGAGCTGTGCAGGGAGAGAGCATAGGCCGATGACCTCTGACCCCTCCTCCAGACCAGCAGTCTTTGTGCTGTCATAAAGGGTGTCTTTGTCATTGTGACTTCATCATAAGTGGCTAACAGTATTTTTTGTAATGACACTGTTATAAAAAGTGAAAAATATAAACAGTGAATAAATCAGTGATGGTAAAGCGAGGCCTTGGTAGACACTTAACAAATCCCGGACCACATCTAACACTATTCCTAAAAAAGCGCTTACATTGAAATCTCCATGCAAATGAATGAAAGGGCTGATATATATATATACGTACATATACAGTATTGATAAAGAAGGCCAAACTCTTTCTTGTTTGATAAATGGATTGATGAAAGTATTCTAAAGAGTCTCTCTCACACATTTAGCACTAGAATGGTGAACGCTACAGAGAAGCTACATCCTCTTACACTGATTCCCTTTCATCATATACTGTTCAAACTCTGTAGCTGTTCATCTGACATATTGGTTTTTATGATTTTTTTATATTTTTATTATACATTTCCACACATGTGCTCTGACAGAACAAGAACAAATACTTAAGTAAAAACCTAACATCCGAGGTCTTTCCTTTTGAAAAGGGGGCACAGTCTTTGAAGGCAATTCCACATACCTATGTCTTTCCTTGTATATTCATAGTGGCTGTTTTAACTCCTGCATTGTGTCTCTCTAATGAATGTTCTCTTCACTGTGGTTAGTTGAATCACGAAGGGCCCTCAGTGATGGGCCATAGCCATGCAGAACCATGCGTGTTGAATGGACGTTGAAAGACATTGAAGTTGATTTGGGCATGGCTGGAGGATGGGGGGGCAGGGGACCATCATAATGTCCTTTAGGTCCTTGGGGTGACAGTCATTGTGGGGCCAAGGGGGTCCAGGTGGAGTGTCACTGGGGGCCTGGGCGCATAGGGGAGGGGGCTGAGTAGGGTAAGGACGGGGGTTCCTTTCTTCAGTGGACGGGGGGTTCCTCCTGACGTAACTCCGGTGGACCAATGGGGATGGGGTCTTACGAGGAACTGCTGCCGCTGCCGGTGGTGGTGGACCCCTGAGAATGAGAGGAGAGGATTGGACAAAGGTGGGAGGGATCTGGGACACTCACAGCCTTGTGATTGGCCAGACTCTGACAAGTCTCATGCAGTCGAGGTCTGTCAGTCAGACAGGGCATCAGGCAGAACGACAGAGTGGAGGATTATGGGACATGTAGTGGTGGTGGTGGTGGGGGGGGCTATCAATGAACAAGATTACGTCAGGGAGAGAGTGGTTGCTAAGTAACTGAGTGATTAGTTTCATTTCCCGTCCCTCTGCACGAAGAATTAGGTCACGCATCACATCGCAGTGCAGAGGAAATCACAAGCATCATTGTGTTGTTGTGAACTCATCAAGTCAGTCAGTCCGTCAAACAATCAAACAGTCAATCATTCACACCAAGAACAGTACAGTCCAATCCACCAATCAAACAGTCAATCATTCACACCAAGAACAGTACAGTCCAATCCACCAATCAAACAGTCAATCATTCACACCAAGAACAGTACAGTCCAATCCACCAATCAAACAGTCAATCATTCACACCAAGAACAGTACAGTCCAATCCACCAATCAAACAGTCTAAGATACAGTAGAACATGTCCCTGATCTGCTTTAGTGATGGTACTGACGGAGATGAACATATTAATACTACATGCAGTGGACCGTATAGTACTGCTTAGGGTTGCAGAAATCTGGTAACTTTCCCTACATTTTTAATACATGTTAAAAAGTATGGCAGCGTGGATTATAATGCATCTGTTACAGGGAGGGCCTGGGAGGTTCCTGGGAGGATACTGTAAAATGAATAAGTCAGGGATCACTTGTGGTGGGCGAGTGTGGGCCGGACATTTGACAGTGTTCCGTGGTTATTCTGTTACCCCGGGCCCAGGTGCAGGGTTGAGTGCTCAGTGACTGGCTGCAGTCAGGAGTTACAGACAGATGTGTGCCATAAACAAAAAAGCAATGGCAGGAGAGAGGGCATACCTTCATCCATCCCTCTCTTTAATATGGATTACAACTAAAGTCAGAGCTTCTGCCAAATAGATCACAGATTATTATTATCATTTTCATTATTATTATTATTATTATTATTATTATTATCTAATATTATTATTATTATCTAATATTATTATTATTATTATTATTATTATCTAATATTATTATTATTATTATCTAATATTATTATTATTATTATTATCTAATATTATTATTATTATTATTATCTAATATTATTATTATTATTATCTAATATTATTATTATTATTATTATTATTATCTAATATTATTATTATTATCTAATATTATTATTATTATTATTATTATTGGCAGCAATATGATTATTACTCAGACTCCGCCTTTATTTTGTTTCCCTGACAGGAAACCGTCTGGCAGAGGAGAAAGACCAGATGTACTGCAGAGTTAGGAACATGGGGCAGCAGGATTTAGTAAGCATCATAATAGTAGCATTACCAGAGGATATTATGTGGTCAGAGCTGAGACAGGCCCAATAGGAGAGGGTATTATTATGTGGTCAGAGCTGAGACAGGCCCAATAGGAGAGGGTATTATTATGTGGTCAGAGCTGAGACAGGCCCAATAGGAGAGGGTATTATTATGTGGTCAGAGCTGAGACAGGCCCAATAGGAGAGGGTATTATTATGTGGTCAGAGCTGAGACAGGCCCAATAGGAGAGGGTATTATTATGTGGTCAGAGCTGAGACAGGCCCAATAGGAGAGGGTATTATTATGTGGTCAGAGCTGAGACAGGCCCAATAGGAGAGGGTATTATTATGTGGTCAGAGCTGAGACAGGCCCAATAGGAGAGGGTATTATTATGTGGTCAGAGCTGAGACAGGCCCAATAGGAGAGGGTATTATTATGTGGTCAGAGCTGAAACAGGCCAATAGGAGAGGGTATTATTATGTGGTCAGAGCTGAGACAGGCCCAATAGGAGAGGGTATTATTATGTGGTCAGAGCTGAAACAGGCCAATAGGAGAGGGTATTATTATGTGGTCAGAGCTGAGACAGGCCAAATAGGAGAGGGTATTATTATGTGGTCAGAGCTGAGACAGGCCCAATAGGAGAGGGTATTATTATGTGGTCAGAGCTGAAACAGGCCAATAGGAGAGGGTATTATTATGTGGTCAGAGCTGAGACAGGCCCAATAGGAGAGGGTATTATTATGTGGTCAGAGCTGAGACAGGCCCAATAGGAGAGGGTATTATTATGTGGTCAGAGCTGAGACAAGCCCAATAGGAGAGGGTATTATTATGTGGTCAGAGCTGAGACAGGCCTAATAGGAGAGGGTATTATTATGTGGTCAGAGCTGAGACAGGCCCAATAGGAGAGGGTATTATTATGTGGTCAGAGCTGAGACAGGCCAATAGGAGAGGGTATTATTATGTGGTCAGAGCTGAGACAGGCCCAATAGGAGAGGGTATTATTATGTGGTCAGAGCTGAGACAGGCCCAATAGGAGAGGGTATTATTATGTGGTCAGAGCTGAGACAGGCCCAATAGGAGAGGCATTGTGGATAAGAGACTAATATGGGCAGCAATGGCTAGTTTGGGGATGAACCTGTTAAAAATAGAGAAGGGGAGGGGCATCACCAGAGAGGGGCAGGGGTATCACCAGAGAGGTGCAGGGGTATCACCAGAGAGGGGCAGGGGTATCACCAGAGAGGGGCAGGGGCATCACCAGAGAGGGGCAGGGGTATCACCAGAGAGGGGCAGGGGTATCACCAGAGAGGTGCAGGGGTATCACCAGAGAGGGGCAGGGGTATCACCAGAGAGGGGCAGGGGTATCACCAGAGAGGGGCAGGGGCATCACCAGAGAGGGGCAGGGGTATCACCAGAGAGGGGCAGGGGTATCACCAGAGAGGTGCAGGGGTATCACCAGAGAGGGGCAGGGGTATCACCCGAGAGGGGCAGGGGTATCACCAGAGAGGTGCAGGGGTATCACCAGAGAGGGGCAGGGGCATCACCAGAGAGGGGCAGGGGTATCACCAGAGAGGTGCAGGGGTATCACCAGAGAGGGGCAATGGTATCACCAGAGAGGGGCAATGGTATCACCAGAGAGGGGCAATGGTATCACCAGAGAGGGGCAGGGGTATCACCAGAGAGGGGCAGGGGTATCACCAGAGAGGGGCAGGGGTATCACCAGAGAGGGGCAGGGGTATCACCAGAGAGGGGCAGGGGCATCACCAGAGTGACATTTGTCATCAAAACCACTAAAGAGAAGGTAAAAAGGTAAAAAACAGGACAAGAGAAGAAATGCACTGAAACAAAAACACATCATTTCTGTAAGGCCATTTAAAAAGGGGTTCTGGGGCGGTGGAGGGAGACTCCTGCATACCTCCAGCTGCAGAGTGGACTTCCCTCACTTAGGGTACTTAAGAACAGAGAGAAAAAAAAGAAAGAAGCATTTGAATGGTCAAGACATTTCAGAACACAAGAAGAGGAATCCTTTCTCTATGAATGGTTATGGCCTATGGCTATACTCTCATTCTTTTCTATTAATCATTCATTTTCTACTAAAGAGACTATCTGATAAATCTGGGGAAAAGTCTGAACATCAATACTTTAAAAACATATTCGCCTACAGCCAGAAACTGACAGAACAGGATAGCAGGAAGAATTGCAAGGCAACCTGGAGGGAAACATGAGTGGTTAGGAAAACAACCATCTCAGCATTCTATAAACACACAAACACAGTCACCCTCACACACAAACACAGTCACCCTCACACACAAACACAGTCACCCTCACACACAAACACAGTCACCCTCACACACAAACACAGTCACCCTCACACACAAACACAGTCACCCTCACACACAAACACAGTCACCCTCACACACAAACACAGTCACCCTCACACACAAACACAGTCACCCTCACACACAAACACAGTCACCCCCACACACAAACACAGTCACCCTCACACACAAACACAGTCACCCTCACACACAAACACAGTCACCCTCACACACAAACACAGTCACCCCCACACACAAACACAGTCACCCTCACACACAAACACAGTCACCCTCACACACAAACACACACACAATAACTTATTCTACAAATACTTACCTTTTTACAAGAACCAGCTTTGATCAAGTAAAACATTTGTTATACATTGGAATGAGTGTGTAAATAACATGAGAACAGATATTACAGAACATGTAGGCTGTGGCCAAATGATGATAAGGCTGTGGATAGGCTGTGGATAGGCCATGGATAGGACATGGATAGGCCATGAATAGGCTGTGGATAGGCTGTGGATAGGCCATGGATAGGCTATGGATAGGCCGTGGGTAGGCCATGGGTAGGCCGTGGATAGGCCATGGATAGGCCATAGCTGGATTTTGAGAACTGGCAGTGCACCTTATTAGGTATAGAGAGAGAGAGAGAGAGAGAGAGAGAGAGAGAGAGAGAGAGAGAGAGGTGTTATTCTAACGCATTTTAAATCGGGGATGGAGATATTTGGCCCCTCTAGACTCAGATGGTCTAATGTGAAACCATAACATTGATTGTTTTAAAAGCTCAAGGGGTTTCTGTCTCCTTATATTGTAGTAGGCTGTACCATATATAAACAACATATTGTAGTAGGCTGTACCATATATAAACAACATATTGTAGTAGGCTGTACCATATATAAACAACATATTGTAGTAGGCTGTACCATATATAAACAACATATTGTAGTAGGCTGTACCATATATAAACAACATATTGTAGTAGGCTGTACCATATATAAACAACATATTGTAGTAGGATGTACCATATATAAACAACATATTGTAGTAGGCTGTACCATATATAAACAACATATTGTAGTAGGCTGTACCATGTATAAACAACATATTGTAGTAGGCTGTACCATGTATAAACAACATATTGTAGTAGGCTGTACCATGTATAAACAACATATTGTAGTAGGCTGTACCATGTATAAACAACATATTGTAGTAGGCTGTACCATATATAAACAACATATTGTAGTAGGCTGTACCATATATAAACAACATATTGTAGTAGGCTGTACCATATATAAACAACATATTGTAGTAGGCTGTACCATATATAAACAACATATTGTAGTAGGCTGTACCATATATAAACAACATATTGTAGTAGGCTGTACCATATATAAACAACATATTGTAGTAGGCTGTACCATATATAAACAACATATTGTAGTAGGCTGTACCATATATAAACAATATATTGTAGTAGGCTGTACCATATATAAACAACATATTGTAGTAGGCTGTACCATATATAAACAACATATTGTAGTAGGCTGTACCATATATAAACAACATATTGTAGTAGGCTGTACCATATATAAACAACATATTGTAGTAGGCTGTACACGGATGCAGTATGCAGGCACAGTCAGTGTGGGGAAATATAGGCCACACGCCACTCAACCTGTCAGACCAAATTAGACGGGATTTCTTCCCAACTGGTGCTGCAGCTGTTTGTTGAGGTGCTAGGGGGAGAAAATATGAATTTATAACAGGTGAATGCATTTCAGAGAGAAAGGAACTAAGCCACGCCAGAAGGTGACCTGTTTATAGACTGGTAATGTGGTGGAATGTGGAAATGTAACACCTGCCCTCTCGTCACCTGACACTTTGTATACGGTACATCTGGGTAGATAGTATGCCACTAGTTTGTCTGAATATGTGAAGCCAAAAACACAATACAATTTTAGCTTAAATTATTTTCAGTTTCAGTCATTTTCCAAGTTGCTGCTTCTTCTCAGAAATAAACAGAACTTTTAATCGAAGTGTAATATTTGTGTTATTCATGATGACATCTTGGTTTTACCTGTTGTTCTTACACAGTAACGTGGCTCTAATTAACATTTGGTGTTGCTCTCTCGTTACTGTAACTTCCAAACAACTTCACTGGGTTCATGTTACTTTGCTTGTACTGGAACTGGAGGCGTATGCGTTGCCTGGACAGTCAGGTCCAGAATTACTAGCACCCTTGATCAAGATGAGAAAAACTTACTGTATAAATAAATCATACAAATGCTGAGATATATTGTATGCTCCAAATATTTAGAAATTATATTATTTTATACTAATACAATTGCTCAGAGAAAGAGATTTGGTTTAACAAGTAATAAAAAAGAAAAAGACATTTTTGGCACCATTGTTTTCAATACACTTCAGCACGCTCCCCTTGTGAGGATAAAGACTCTCAGCCTTTTTCTAATATGTTTTATGAGATTGGAGAACATGTTGAGAGGGATCTTAGACCTTTACTCCATACAGATTATTTCCAGATCCTTGAAATCCTTTGTTTTCTCTCATGGGCTACCCTCTTCAATTCAAACCACAGGTTTTCAATTGGGACCAACAAAAAATGTTGAATTTGTGGTCAATTAACAATTTCTTTGTGGATTTTGATTAGTGCTTGGGGTTATTGTCTTGCTGGAAGCTCCACTATGCTTCTGTTTTTCTACGCCAAAGCCACCAAATACCAAATATTAATGTAATCTCACCATAGCACTAGTTCGAATCCAAGTGCCAATGCCGTTTCCAGGTGGTGCTATGGCCAGATTACATGAAAAAAGAGCTCTGGTTACACACACCAGTGGTTGGTTTGTCGTTGAAAAACAGAAGCATAGAAAAGTACCTCATACCTCCGGTAAAGTATGGTGGTGGATCTTTGATGATATGGGGCTATTTTGCTTCCGCTGGTCCTGGGACCCTTAAGGTTAACGACATCATGAACTTTTCACATTTTCACCAAAAACCTGCTTGCCTCTGCTAAGAGGCTGACAATTGCCTTAAAGTGGATCTTCCAGCAAGAAAATAACCCCAAGCACTAATCAAAATCCACAAAGAAATGGTTAATTGACCACAAAATCAACATCAGTCTCCAAACATGAACCCAATTGAAAAGCTGTGGTTTGAATCGAAGAGGACAGTCCACATAGCAGACAAAGGATATCAAGGATCTGGAAAGATTCACTATGAAGGAATGGTCTAAGATCCCTCCCAACATGTTCTCTAATCTCAGTGTCATTATCCTCGCAAGGGGAGGCTGCTACACTATTAGAAAAAAAGGTTCCATAAGGGTTCTTTAGCTGTCCCCATAGGAGAACCCTTTTTGTTTCCTAGTAGAACCCTTTTTGGTTCCACGTAGAACCCTCTGTGTAGAACCCCCCTGGAACCAAAAGGGTTCTCCTATGGGGACAGCCGAATAAGCCTTTTAGTTTCTAGACAGCACCTTTCTTTCTAAGAGTGTAGAATATTGAAAACAGGAGTTCCAATAATTTAAAAAGGGTATCCATATATTTTTTTGATGTTTTTTATTACTTGTTAAACAAAATCTCTGAGCAATTGTAAAAGTATAAAATAATATAATTTCCCCATTTTTTTATATATATATGATTTATTCATTCAGTCTTTTACGCTCAGCTTTATCAAGGGTGCCAATAATTCTGGACCTGACTGTAGGTTCTTACTTTATCCGACCATGGCCGTGAACAGATTGAAGTTATGCAAGACAAATAGGCCTTCTTTCTTAGAATAGCATTATCATCATTTGGCAAAAACAATATTTAAATATTTTTAACCTTTAGTTAACTATAACCAAACATGCTGTATTGTAAACAAGCTGCTCTTTGCTTGGACTGCTCATCGGTTCACCAGTTCTGCGATGTTTATCAGGAAGCCTTTGTATCAGACATTTATTACGCAATAATATAATGTGTTTTGCTCGTTGAGAATAATCCCACAGGAAGCTTCCCACAATGTTAAGGCTAGATGCTCTCTGAAAGCACAACATCGTTACATTGACAGACACCATAGTACGACATGGTCTGAAATGTCCTTGTTTACCAAAAGACCACTCCATGGTAAAGGTTGGACAAATGGCTTCATGAAGGTGGACCACAAAGCTGTCATTTGAGTGTATCAGCAGTTTTAACTTTCTGTGCACGTATCTCATTCTCTCCCTGTGTTCTGTCCTTCATCTTCACTCATGTGAAAGAACTGGAGACAAGGAGAAGGAGTCCTACACTATTGAGACACACTCTTTCGTGTTTTTCTTCCAGTTCAAACAGGAAGCAAAGACGAGTCCTCATGGCAGTATACATGAGAATCGAACAATCAGGAACAAGTACAGTATGCTGCCCGCAAGCGAAGCTCCTGACAATACCAGCAGATGCTGAGCTCAAGTGAGATGAAAAAACATCACTCATAGTGATCCCATTGACCCAGATGACATCAGCTGTCTTGAACTGACATTGTGGTGCTCTGAGTCAAGGGGCAAGCTACCGATTGGGTTTGAGGATATGTTCCTGGTATGCTATTTTAGTATATTGGCATTGGTCAGGAGTAGACATGGCTGCTGAAAACCAAAGAAATGCATGAGTAGGCAAATAAACCACACAAGTATTTACACATCTGTTTGAAGTGTGAATTGAGGCCTAGGATGCTTTAGGGCAGTGGTTCCCAAACTGTGGGGTGCACTCCTTTGAGGGGTCGGCAAATGTTTTTACATACAATGGGGGCCAAAAGTTTGGAATATTAGTCAATTAAGTGTTTTTCTTTATTTGCACTATTTTTTACATTGTAGAATAAAAGTGAAGACATCAAAACTATGACATCACACATATGGAATCATGTAGTAACCAAAAAAGTGTTCTCTCAACCAACTTCACCTGGAGTGTGCAAAGCTGTCATTAAGGCAAAGGTGGCTATTTGAAGAATCTCACATTTAAAATATATTTTGATTTGTTTAACACTTTTTTGGTTACTACATGATTCCATGTGTGTTATGTCATAGTTTTGATGTCTTCACTTTTATTCTACAATGTAAAAAAATAGTGCAAAGAAATAAACCCTTAATTGACTAATATTCCTAACTTTTGGCCCCCAGTGTAGATACTTATATATTTGTCTTAAAGGAACTCAGTCAGGCTTTACACTTGAAATGCTTAATAGTAGAATGCATAATCTGCATTTTCTAAATTGGGTTGCATCATCAGTTCCTCTTGTCATGTTAGTCATATTTATAACTTTGAAATATCCAGATCAACTAGCCCATGTTAGTTTTGAAGAAATAGTTTTGGTTCCAGATAAAACCCTTTGTGTTCGAGGTAGAACCCTTTTCGGTTCCAGGTAGAACCCTTTTTGGTTTCAGGTACCTGACCTCCATCTCATTCAGAGATGGAGGTCATTCTTACCTGCAGAGTAGAGGCTGCTGAGTCGCTGGTCTCTGTCAGGCCCGTGCTCCTTGGTATACTGGACACTATGTATCTGGAACCCGCCTTTGGAACAGGCTGTCTGACTACCAGCTTTCCTTTCCTGGTCTCTGCTAGGAACAGACTGTACCAGTAGGCATCGTTGGACACCAGGGTGGAATCTGCGATAGTCGAGTTCCTCTCGCTGATCACGCTGTTCCTACTGGGAGGAGCCGCTTTGCTGGGCATCGGTTTCTGACACTTCAGAACACAGGTTACCAATATGGTGATCAATAACAGAAAGGACACCGAGCCCAAGCCGATCACCAAATACAGGTTTAAGTCTGAAAATATGTCATATTCTAGAGGCACTTCCGTCATGTCAGAGTAGGCTTTAACGGCAGTCTCCACTGTTGACAGCTTGATGGTAACTGTAGCAGAGAGAGCAGGTTCCCCGTTGTCCTTGGCGATGACAACCAGTCGTTGATGACGCGGATCTCTGTAACTGAACATTCTCATAGTCCGAATGTCTCCATTGTATTGGTCCAGACTGAATAAGGTGGCGTCAGTAACCTGGAGAAACTGGTATGTAATCCGAGAGTTCTGGACGGAGTCCGTGTCTATGGCTATCACCTTGGAGACCAGGGATCCTTTATCGGTGGATCTGGGGATCTTTTCCTCCACCGCGGAGCCGTGCGCGCGCCACGGAGAGACTATGACCGGGGTGTTGTCGTTCTGGTCCACAATAATGATGTGGACAGTCACATTACTGCTGAGCGGAGGAACACCAGAGTCTCTGGCCTCAATGTGGAAAAGGAACTCCTTCTCTATCTCATAGTCAAACGTCTTTAGTGCGTAAAGATTACCGTTCTCCGGATTGATGGAGAACAGCATGGAAATGGAGGTGTTCACTATCTCCTTCTCTATGATGAAATAAACTAGATACTGGTTTTCATGGAGGTCTGGATCAAACGCAGTGAGGGAACTTAGCAAGGCTCCAGGCGCGTTATTCTCCATAACGGGTATAGTGTAGAACGACTGGGGGAACTGTGGAACGTTGTCGTTAACGTCTAGTAGTTCTAAAGTCATCGTTTCATTGTCAGATAGAGGAGGGGAACCCCTGTCTGTTACGGTAAAAGTGATGTCATATTCTGGGACCTTCTCGCGGTCTAGAGGTTCTGATATTACTAACTCATAATAGTTACCAGAAGACTCTCTTAGTGCAAAAGGTAATTGATCAGCAATATGGATATCTACAATCCCATTTTCACCTGAATCTTTATCGCTGACACTGACAACTGCTATCACCGAGTCTACTGCTGTATCCTCCTTTATGGGACTTTGAAATGATTTGATTGATATTTCAGGATGATTGTCATTCATATCTGTCACTAAAATAGTTAATTTACACTGACCTGACAAAGAGTTGGGCCCCTTATCAGTTGCTATGACTTCCATGTCATAAATCCTGAAGTCTTCATAATTTATCATTTCTTTTACCGTAATTTCACCATTATTAGGGTTTAAACTGAACGTTTCTTGAGTTTTCTCTGATGTATACAGACTATATGAATATACGATTTCCGAATTGATACCCTCGTCTAAGTCTGTTGCATTCAGTTTAACCACAAGGCTTCCTATTGGAGAGTTTTCCATGATGTCTATATTATATGAATGTTTGTCAAACTGAGGGTTATTATCATTTGTGTCCAGGACACGAACAATGATGTTGGCTGTACCAGAGCGCGCGGGGACTCCGCCGTCTACAGCGGTGAGTATTAGGTTATGAACGGCGTGCTCCTCTCGGTCTAAAGCCTTTTTCAGAACCAAATCGGCAAACTTCGATCCGTCCCTCCCGGTCTGAATTTCAATATCAAAGTGATCACTTTCACTGATATGGTAGGTTTTTACAGAATTCGTGGCCACATCGGGGTCATTTGCATTGCTTAGAGAAAAACGCTCCCCGGCTGGGGTCGATTCAGAAATATCTAGGTTTATGATATCTCTACGAAAGCGTGGCGCGTTGTCATTTATATCAACGATTTCCAATTCTATGTTAAATATCCGAATTGGATTTTCAATAATTACCTCCATCTTTAGAAAACAAGTTGTAGCTGTTTTAGAACTACAGAGGTATTCCCTGTCCATATTTTCAACAATATACAGCTCCCCCGTCTCTTTGTTCAGGTCAAGATATTTCTTATTGGCGATGATATCTAATCGCATCATGCGTTTGCTCAACGTTTTCATATCTAGTCCCAAATCAGCAGCTAAATTAGCAACAACAGAGCCTTCCTCTATTTCTTCGGGAATAGAATAGTGGGTAACAGCAGACGCCGTATTCATGGCGGCAGAGAGAAGAAGAAAGACCGAGACATACCTTTTCCAGGACTGTCCATTAAAACGCGAATCCATTGTTAGAAATAGTTGGCTTTACGCGCAGAGTGTGAAGCAATTCCAAAACATACAGTTGAACAGTGAAAATATTGAGAAAGACAACACAACGACTGTTTCTAATAAGTGCCAGGCTGTGTTTCAAATGATCCGTTCAAAAGTGGTTTCAGCACCACAGAGCTGTCCATATTACAATGCTCCTCTCTCCTCCCTGTGACGCAGCTGCCGTGGCGACTATCACATTATAAACGAATGCTTTTTACTGGTGAACAGCGACGCTTTAAGTCTTAAACAATGCTTTGCACCTTTCATTTTAAAGTACTACAGATCTTATACTACTACTGTATGACCAGTGAATTAAAAGTGTGCACTTATAGATGGAAATGTACGTGTTAAGTATATACATTTAAACGTTTACATAAAAAAAAGGAAGACATGCAATGCATGTCAGAGCAAAGAAGTTAAAAATGTAAGGTTGTATACAACGGAGTAGGAATATACCTGGAGAACCCACACTGACAAAGTTACAGCAAATTATGTTCTGAGGTGAATATATTTCTTACCTGCAGAGTAGAGGCTGCTGAGTCGCTGGTCTCTGTCAGGCCCGTGCTCCTTGGTATACTGGACACTATGTATCTGGAGCCCGCCTTTGGAACAGGCTGTCTGACTACCAGCTTTCCTTTCCTGGTCTCTGCTAGGAACAGACTGTACCAGTAGGCATCGTTGGACACCAGGGTGGAATCTGCGATAGTCGAGTTCCTCTCGCTGATCACGCTGTTCCTACTGGGAGGAGCCGCTTTGCTGGGCATCGGTTTCTGACACTTCAGAACACAGGTTACCAGTATGGTGATCAATAACAGAAAGGACACCGAGCCCAAGCCGATCACCAAATACAGGTTTAAGTCTGAAAATATGTCATATTCTAGTGGCACTTCCGTCATGTCAGAGTAGGCTTTAACGGCAGTCTCCACTGTTGACAGCTTGATGGTAACTGTAGCAGAGAGAGCAGGTTCCCCGTTGTCCTTGGCGATGACAACCAGTCGTTGATGACGCGGATCTCTGTAACTGAACATTCTCATAGTCCGAATGTCTCCATTGTATTGGTCCAGACTGAATAAGGTGGCGTCAGTAACCTGGAGAAACTGGTATGTAATCCGAGAGTTCTGGACGGAGTCCGTGTCTATGGCTATCACCTTGGAGACCAGGGATCCTTTATCGGTGGATCTGGGGATCTTTTCCTCCACCGCGGAGCCGTGCGCGCGCCACGGAGAGACTATGACTGGGGTGTTGTCGTTCTGGTCCACAATAATGATGTGGACAGTCACATTACTGCTGAGCGGAGGAACACCAGAGTCTCTGGCCTCAATGTGGAAAAGGAACTCCTTCTCTATCTCATAGTCAAACGTCTTTAGTGCGTAAAGATTACCGTTCTCCGGATTGATGGAGAACAGCATGGAAATGGAGGTGTTCACTATCTCCTTCTCTATGATGAAATAAACTAGATACTGGTTTTCATGGAGGTCTGGATCAAACGCAGTGAGGGAACTTAGCAAGGCTCCAGGCGCGTTATTCTCCATAACGGGTATAGTGTAGAACGACTGGGGGAACTGTGGAACGTTGTCGTTAACGTCTAGTAGTTCTAAAGTCATCGTTTCATTGTCAGATAGAGGAGGGGAACCCCTGTCTGTTACGGTAAAAGTGATGTCATATTCTGGGACCTTCTCGCGGTCTAGAGGTTCTGATATTACTAACTCATAATAGTTACCAGAAGACTCTCTTAGTGCAAAAGGTAATTGATCAGCAATATGGATATCTACAATCCCATTTTCACCTGAATCTTTATCGCTGACACTGACAACTGCTATCACCGAGTCTACTGCTGTATCCTCCTTTATGGGACTTTGAAATGATTTGATTGATATTTCAGGATGATTGTCATTCATATCTGTCACTAGAATAGTTAATTTACAATGCCCTGATAAAGAATTTGATCCTTTATCTGTCGCTATAACCTCCATGTCATAAATTCTAAAATCTTCATAATTTATCATTTCTTTTACCGTAATTTCACCATTATTAGGGTTTAAACTGAACGTTTCTTGAGTTTTCTCAGATGTATACAGACTATATGAATATACTATTTCAGAATTGGTACCCTCGTCTAAGTCTGTTGCATTCAGTTTCAGCACTAGACTTCCGATTGGAGAGTTTTCCATGATGTCTATATTGTAGCTTTCTTGGTCAAATTTAGGGGCGTTGTCGTTTGTATCCAGCACTCGAACAATGACCTTGGCTGTGCCTGTGCGTGACGGTACTCCGCCGTCTACAGCGGTGAGTATTAGGTTATGAACCTCCTGCTCCTCTCGGTCTAAAGCTGTCTGCAAAATTAAATCAGCAAACTTTGACCCGTCTCTCCCGGTCTGAATTTCTATTGTAAAATGATCACTTTCGCTTAGGTGGTATGTTTGAACAGAATAGGCTCCGACATCAGGGTCTAAGGCATTGTTCAAAGAGAAGCGCTCTCCAACTCCAGTTGACTCGGATATATCCAAATGCATCGTATCCCTTCGAAAATGAGGTGCATTGTCGTTGATATCCATTATTTCTAGTTCGATATTAAACATTCGTATTGGGTTTTCAATTGTAACATCCAATTTAAGGAAGCAAGTGGCCGTTTTGATGGGGCAAAACAATTCTCTGTCCATCTTCTCTAAAATGTACAGTTCACCCGTGTCTTTGTTAATCTGCAAATACTTCTTATTTCCAACAACATCTAACCGTATCTTCCGTTTACTCAAAGTGTTTACATCTAGTTCCAAATCAGCAGCTAAATTAGCAACAATAGAGCCTTCCTCCATTTCTTCCGGAATAGTATAGTGGGTAACAGCAGACACGGCGTTCAGCGAAACAGAGACAATAAGAAAAACCGGGACATACCTCCTCCAGGGCTGTGCAAGTCTGCGCGCCTCCATTGTTGCCATTGTGATCTCTGTTTACAATATATTAATGTCAATCACAACGTGAACCAGCAAAATGTATATGTAAATTACAAAATCGCAATTCCTTCGGCGTTTTATAGCGAACAAAGCAGAATAATCCCCCTTTTAAAGGATTCAGCTCCAGGAGCTGTTCACCGCCTTTGTAGGTTACACTGCCTTCCTTATGACGAACTGTCATGGCGACCATTGCATCACAAGCGAATGTGTTTAGCTGGTAAACAGCGACGCTTTGCGCATATTATGAGTTTATACATCGCTACTGCTGTCTATGTTGTTGGGCTGTCTGATTTAATGTAGATACATGTACTGTAGATACAGATACAAATAAGCATACATCTGGAGCACCATTTCCTGTAAGAGGTGTATCGACTTCAATATTGGAACGAGACCAAGGTAGCTGGTGTGATTTCATTTGTTTTGCCGCACATATTTTTGAATTTATATTAGACCTAAAAGGTAGGCCTGTTAACACCATGACCCCACAAGTGTCTTCCATTGAATGTCAAAGAAAATAAACAGTTACGCATAAGGTGAATGCGTAAAGAGTCATACACGGACAATACCCACTGGGCACAGACGTCAATTCAACGTCTATTTCACGTTGGTTTACGTGGAAACAAGTTTGATTCAACTAGACGTCTTTACTAAAGCATTTTGCAGCTCTGAAGTGAATGATCATGTCTTACCTGCAGAGTAGAGGCTGCTGAGTCGCTGGTCTCTGTCAGGCCCGTGCTCCTTGGTATACTGGACACTATGTATCTGGAGCCCGCCTTTGGAACAGGCTGTCTGACTACCAGCTTTCCTTTCCTGGTCTCTGCTAGGAACAGACTGTACCAGTAGGCATCGTTGGACACCAGGGTGGAATCTGCGATAGTCGAGTTCCTCTCGCTGATCACGCTGTTCCTACTGGGAGGAGCCGCTTTGCTGGGCATCGGTTTCTGACACTTCAGAACACAGGTTACCAGTATGGTGATCAATAACAGAAAGGACACCGAGCCCAAGCCGATCACCAAATACAGGTTTAAGTCTGAAAATATGTCATATTCTAGTGGCACTTCCGTCATGTCAGAGTAGGCTTTAACGGCAGTCTCCACTGTTGACAGCTTGATGGTAACTGTAGCAGAGAGAGCAGGTTCCCCGTTGTCCTTGGCGATGACAACCAGTCGTTGATGACGCGGATCTCTGTAACTGAACATTCTCATAGTCCGAATGTCTCCATTGTATTGGTCCAGACTGAATAAGGTGGCGTCAGTAACCTGGAGAAACTGGTATGTAATCCGAGAGTTCTGGACGGAGTCCGTGTCTATGGCTATCACCTTGGAGACCAGGGATCCTTTATCGGTGGATCTGGGGATCTTTTCCTCCACCGCGGAGCCGTGCACGCGCCACGGAGAGACTATGACCGGGGTGTTGTCGTTCTGGTCCACAATAATGATGTGGACAGTCACATTACTGCTGAGCGGAGGAACACCAGAGTCTCTGGCCTCAATGTGGAAAAGGAACTCCTTCTCTATCTCATAGTCAAACGTCTTTAGTGCGTAGAGATTACCGTTCTCCGGATTGATGGAGAACAGCATGGAAATGGAGGTGTTCACTATCTCCTTTTCTATGATGAAATAAACTAGATACTGGTTTTCATGGAGGTCTGGATCAAACGCAGTGAGGGAACTTAGCAAGGCTCCAGGCGCGTTATTCTCCATAACGGGTATAGTGTAGAACGACTGGGGGAAGAGGGGCGCGTTATCATTGACGTCCAACAGATGTAAAGTTATCGTTTCATTATCAGACAAGGTGGGCGTTCCTTTGTCCGTAACAACGAGCGTGATATCATATTCTGGAACTTTCTCACGGTCTAATGGTTCTGAGACTATGAGCTCATAAAGGAAGTCAGACGACTTGTTCAAAACAACTGGCAACTGTTGGTTTATAGATAGGCTCACTTTGCCATTGTCACCTGTGTCCCTGTCGCTTAGACCTACGATCGCTATGACCGTCCCTACCGGAATGTTCTCATTAACGGTGCTTTTATATGATTTAACTGTGATCTCTGGATAGTTGTCGTTCGTATCTGTAAGATCAACTACAATTTTACAATGACCCGATAGGGGATGCTCTCCTTTGTCCTTAGCCTCAACATGCATCTCGTAAAACTTCATGTCTTCATAATCAATAGTTCCTTTCACTGTTATCTCTCCTGTGTTTAGATTCAGTGCAAACACGTCTTGTGTTTTCTCAGATGTGTAAAGTGTGAATGAATACGTGATGTCTGCATTTGGACCTTCATCTAAATCCGTGGCGTTCAGTTTTATTACTAGAGTTCCAATCCGGGAGTTTTCTGTCATATTAACGGAATAAACGGAACGGTCGAATCGAGGGGCGTTGTCGTTTGTGTCCAGCACTCTCACAATGATATTAGCTGTGCCAGAGCGCGACGGGACCCCGCCATCTACAGCGGTGAGTATTTGTTTATGAACGGCCTGCTGCTCCCGGTCTAAAGCTTTTGTCAAGACCAAGTCAACATATTTAGTGCCATCACTCCCAGTCTGGATTTCGATGGTAAAATGCTCACTAGCACTGAGCTGGTAGGTTTTTACTGTATTTATACCAACATCCGGGTCCACTGCATTAGGAAGGGAGAATCTCTCTCCTGGTGTAGCTGATTCTGAAACATCAAGCTCTATTCTGTTCCTACGAAAATGAGGCGCGTTATCATTAATATCTGTTATTCCCAATTCTATGTTAAATATGCGTAAAGGACTTTCAATGACAACGTCCAATTTTAAAAAACAGTCGATAGTCTTAGTGGTACAAAGAGACTCTCTGTCTATTTTCTCTACAATATACAGTTCACCTGTCTTTTTGTTGACGTCCAAGTACTTCTTGCTATGGAAAATATCAAGTTTTACCTCGCGATGAACCAGACCTGCAAGTTCCAGTCCCAAATCTGCGGCTAAAGTGGCCACTACAGAACCTCTCGCCATCTCTTCGGGTATGGAGTACCGCGTCACGGACAAAGCGCTGACCCATAACGCACAGAACACAAAGACAGCCGAGAAAAACCTTTTCTCCCGATGCATCCTGGACGTTGAACTCCAGCCAGAAATAGCTAGACTCCTTATATTCGGATGCTATTAAGGCTTGTATAAAATCCTATATATTAGCCGGGTGTTCAGACCAGTATTGTTAAAAATGAAATAGCCATGTTTGTTTCAGCTGAAACAGGTCTGTCCTGCAGCAGAGATGGATGAGAATGTCATGGCTACCTCTGAACAGAGTTGAGACATTTACTGGTGAACAGCGACACCATGTGGCTAACGCAGGAGGGGAGTCAGGGAGAGAGGCAACGTGTTGATGTGATGCTGCAGAACTGGTTACTTAAACACGACAGTACTGATAGAAATATAAAAAATAGTACATATTATGCTATATTACTAAGTAGTCTGTTGATATTCATATGACTAAGAACGAATGGCATGTTAACTTGTACTAGTGTACTAGGCCTAGCTATTGTTTTTACGGTTGATGTGATAATCAGTGAATAAATCAAAAACAGTCCTAGTCCCAATTTAATAGTCCTAGTCCCAATCTAAAATGCATTTAGCACCTAGCCTACTATCACTATTGATTCTGACTACCAGCTTGATTCTAAATGTTTGTTGTTTTTATTATATATAATTTTATATTTGTTTCCTCAGTAGAGCTCTGAGATAACTCTGTAATGAAAAGCGCTATACAAATTAAATGTATTGTTATTATTAAATCTAGCGCCAAATCTGTGATTGGGATTGTCTGACCTCCATTCACTGGTTATGACATCCAGCGGCGCCATATGGGGTGAGTTAGGACGATTCTAAGGGCCTGTGACTGACAGGGGCCAAAAAAATTATTACAACCGAACCATTTCATGTATTCATGATGATAAGTTAAGAAATTAATTGAAAAAACATAGTTTAACTTATCATCATGAATACATGAAATGGTTCGGTCCGGCCCCCAAACCAGCCGCGAACGGTACTTGCTAGCAGTGAATTGTGAGTGAGGAGTGCCGGTGGAGCATCATGTCTCAGCTTCCTAAAGAAACATCTGGCTTCCAAAAACGAAAAGAAAGAAAATAAAGACAGGATAGAGAAAAGAAGGGTGACAGTATGTCACACCGTTTATCACCAAGGAAGGTGGGTGTGGTCTGTGACTGGTGGATATTAACCTGGTAGTTCAGTCCGTAGTGAAATAGGCTACTTTTGCTCCACTAACATGAGTTACTTAATACGTCACAGAACATTCTGAGTGTTTACATTTCGCTCCTCTTTTAGCTGACATTTAATGCTGACAGTTTCCTTCCTAACTTGTTCCCCTCTTGGTCTCCTGAATGCAATTTGTAAGATGCAGCTGCAAAGCATTTTTGGAGAAGTGTGCATCGCTTTAAGTATATTTTTCACACTGCCTGTGACTGTTGCTGGTGGCGAGAGAGCTTTCGGTAAGCTAAAACTTTGAAAGGGTCGATTGGGTTCTGGAGGTGTGTGGTTACAGCAATTGCGTACTGTAGGGTTGGTGTTGCCTGTGCTGGTGGGGCCTAATGTGATATCTTTTCATGGGGCCCAAAATCCCTGGCGGTGCCCCTGATGACATCACCAGCCACAAAAATATGAATGAAAAACCTTTTTGCTGTCTAGAATCCTACAATGTGATGCATCAATAGACCATTGGCTAGAATTTCATCACGCGCCAGTGGACAGCTCACGTCATAATCACTAGCTAGGTTTCCATCCAATTTGCGACAGATTTTCATATGAATATTCTAAATTCTGCCTAAAACAATATGCGCAATTACCCACCAGAGATGTGTTTCCATCTAACTGACTTATTGCGTATAAAATACCGTGCGTGATGACATTGTGCATATACAAATAACTTTTGCGGTTGAATTCACACGTACCGAACGAAAAACACTGGTTAAATGGGTTTCCATCGCATTTTCAACTCTACTGATGGTTTTGTCACAAAAACTGTTGCGTTATAAAACAACCGTGTCCACTCTGGTCTTGTCACGTGCGCTTTAGCCGACAGCTTGCAGATACAGTGCTGTTAGACTACCTGCATTATGAGGTCATTATGCATAAGTCAAACGGCAGCATCGATCATCATGTCACCAGAGTAAGATATATATTGGCAAGGAGCATCAAGCTCATCACGTGCACTTTCACCACAATTTATTTAATCTGTAGCCTAATAAACCTCATGGTTTCCAGAGTCGTAGTGGGAGTCATCGCGTGACTCCAAGTTTACTTCGATATGATGGTCAATATTTGCTCATGAAGGCCATTCCACCGCCATTTCTTGCATAATACATTTTTCCGACACAAAAAGATCCTGACTTCTTTTTCCCGCAGCTATGCGAAACAACATTTTCTGGGGCATTTATCAAATTGTACCGGCATATCCTGTTTCCATCAGCCCAGTCCTGACTTTTTTCTTACGTCAGGTAATTCATTCCGCATGAAATGAGTCAAATCTAACGCCGATTTGAATTATCTGACCTCTACTAACTGATTATGAGATCCCCGCAATATGAACGAAAATACATTTTTTTCTATCTTCAATTCTAATGTGACGCAACAATAGACCGCTGGCTAGAATTTCAGCACCGCACCTATGGACAGCACCTTGGAATGACGTCATACCAAGTGCATTTCCATTGCAATCTAAATGCTTTAAATACCAAATATATCAGGCCTGAATGGAAAGCTCTCCAATCAGTAATCGTTTATTTGAACACTAAATTAATAAAAAGTGGCAATATGCAGTTCAAACAATAACAAAGCGCCACCACGCCACTGTTTCGGTAAAGAGCTGAGGGATGGGGCTGGAGAAATGTAACCGTCTCTCAAATTCATAGACAGATATCAAGATGATAGTTTTTACCATGTTTTGAGACTGTACAGTGTTTGTTAACCATACCATGTCTAGTAAAACAAGCATATTTTGGGTTCTGATGGGGTGCACAGTTGAACGGAGCTCATGAGGCATTTATACGTTTTCTTCAAGAATCAATGGCTTTATAGTTCAAAAATGGACGTAGCTGTGAGGAAAGACGCTTGGAAACGAGAAGCAAGTACAGGGAGTGAACATTTATTGAAAAAACAGGCAGGAACAAAACCCCGATAGCGTCTGGACAACGGGAACGAAATAACATTAATGCAGACTCAGGGATCAAACTGAGGAACAGACAGATATAGGGAGGTCATTAAGCAGTGATCAAAATGTATTTATGAAGCCCTTTTTACATCAGCTGATGTCACAAAGTGCTATACAGAAACCCAGCCTAAAACCCCAAACAGCAAGCAAGGAAAGGCAAAACCTAGGAAGAAACCTAGAGAGGAACCAGGCTCTGAGGGGTGGCCAGTCCTCTTCTGGCTGTGTCGGGTGGAGATTATAACAATTCGTGGCCATTAAGGCCAGTTCTTTCTCAAAGATGTTCAAACGTTCATAGATGACCAGCAGGGTCAAATAATAATCAGTGGTTGTAGAGGTTGAAACAGGTAAATACATGTAAATGTCACTTTGCTTTTCATAGCCAGACATTTAGATGCGGTAGAGAGAGAGAGAGAGATGAAAGAGAGAGAGAAAGAGAGAGAGAGAGAGAGAGAGAGAGAGAGAGAGAGAGATGAAGAGAGAGAGAGAGAGAGAGAGAGAGAGAGAGAGAGAGAGAGAGAGAGAGAGAGAGAGAGAGAGAGAGAGAGATGAAAACAGCAGGTCTGGGACAAGGTGGCACATCCGATTAACAGGTCAGGGTTCCATAACCGCAGTGATGAAGTCCATGTGAGTCCAATGAAGCGCTGATGGTGACAGGGAGGGGGAGAGGGAGCAGGCGTGACAGTAGCAATTGCAGATTACCCCTTTAATTAATATAATGTATTGTATATACAACTTTATATCCCACTCTATCTAACTGGCGCTGTATTCTGTGTTCTTTTGTCATCACAGGTCACTTCCTGATGAACCAGAGGATACCTCAGCCAACAGATTACTCTACAGACGACCTCTACAGATTACCTCTACAGAGGACCAGGAAGCAACCAAATCCCCAAACTGATTTTCTCAAACCAATATCCAACACGTGTCAACATCAGCAAACGTACCTGTAATTTCTGAAACACAACTATGCCGTATGTGCTTTCTTGTCTGCTTCCTCCATGCATGCTGTCTGAGTGTTAGTAGTATTTGTTATGTGATCTGTTCCATTATTATGTGGAAGGTTTACTTTACGTACTTTACGTACTTTACGTTATTACATCTTTAATATGAAATAAAACAAGCTCTCCTATTCCCTCGTGTCTGCTCCTCTGTTTGTGACTGAATGGTGCCCCCTAGTGGAGATACAGCAGCTAGACCACCTCTACAGATCTACCGTCTTTACTCTATACAGATTCTGTATGTCTAGATCCATACTGTGCCATGCCCTGTGGTACTACAATAGGCCATGTGTTTCATGCAGTTCTCTAAATTGTTAATTATCCTTGTATTAGCTCACAAGCTGTGAGCTGTGTGTCAGAACGGGCAGTGAGCAACACAGAGGCCCCCCAGGGAACGGTCCTGTCCCCCTTCCTGTTCACCCTCTACACCTCGGACTTCAGATATAACTCTGAAACATGCCACCTACAGAAGTTCTCGGATGACTCTGCTATTGTAGGGTGCATCAGGGGTGGGCAGGAGGAGAACAGGAGCACAATCAATGACTTTGTGGTCTGGTGTGAGCAGAACCACCTTCAGCTCAACATCAGCAAAACAAAGGAGATGGTGGTGGACTTCAGGAGAACCACTGACTGCAGTCCCTATACAGGGGATGGATGTGGAAATGGTTGGGTCATACAAGTTCCTGGGACATATTCAGCCAACTACCCATACTATGCAATGTCTTTTTAAAGCTTTTTTGCACTCCAGACTTCTTGTATTTCTATACTTTTTCATACTGATGCTCTATGTATCATGTATCTTGTATCTGTCTTTTGTGTATTTTCGTTCTGGCATTTTGTACCTGTCCTGTGTTTTGTTGTAGCTGCTTGACAAAGATCTATCTATCTATCTATCTATCTATCTATCTATCTATCTATCTATCTATCTATCTATCTATCTATCTATCTATCTATCTATCTATCTATCTATCTATCTATCTATAATACATATCTAGGTCATGGTGTTCCCGGCTTGTTTGAAAGAGCGTTTTTGCATTTACTTTGACTTTATATAAGTATTTTACCTTGATTAGAGGGAGGTGAGGATGGGGGAGGGGTTAAAGGGAGGTGAGGATGGGGGAGGGGTTAAAGGGAGGTGAGGATGGGGGAGGGGTTAAAGGGAGGTGAGGATGGGGGAGGGGTTGGGGGGAGGTGAGGATGGGGGAGGGGTTATAGGGAGGTGAGGATGGGGGAGGGGTTAAAGGGAGGTGAGGATGGGGGAGGGGTTATAGGGAGGTGAGGATGGGGGAGGGGTTATAGGGAGGTGAGGATGGGGGAGGGGTTGGGGGGAGGTGAGGATGGGGGAGGGGTTGGGGGGATGAACAGTATATATATTGGGTATAGGTAGGTATGATGAGAGGAGAAGACAATTGCTCACAGAGCTGCTGGGGAACATATTGTGCAATGAGACATACTGTAGGTGTTCCCTCAGAGGTCCAGGTGAAGAGGCTTGACTAGGCCTCAGTAAGGTCAAGGCTTGGATTATGTCCTGAAGGGAAATGGAATTTAGCAGCCCTAGTCATCATGAATGTGGGGTCCTTACCTTATTAGATCATGAGAAGAATGCCTGTTTGTTCATGCGTCCTATGGAATGCAACACTGCTTCAGATGAACCCAGACCATTAACTGTACTTAACAACAACCTAGTATTGTATTCCAGGCTATGGTTTGTATTCATAGACACATCTTGTTTGGTGATATTTTAGTTAGTGTGAAAATTTATTTTTCAAGCGAATACAGTACAGTAGCGCCACGTTCTATAGCACACTAATTGAAGTGGACTAGCTGACCTAAATAACTCCAGCCCTGCTATACCGTCCCTATGGTTCTCCTCCTCTCCAGCCAAATAGAAGGCTATACACTCCAGTTCCAGAAGTGTCTTGCCTCCATGGAGACCGTTCCCTTATTAAGATAATTATTTTCAATCTGCGGCAGGCGCCGACCTAATTACTCTTCTGGATCCGGCCGATACACATCTGTTGACATTCTCCGGGATATTAGAGGGAACAGGGCATGGCATGGGGGGAAGAACATTCGGCAGATCTCATCAGGTGTGGCATTTAAGCTTCCAGCCCAGTCCCAATGTATTTGATTAACATTATATTTCGAGGGGAGATTCTGTTAATGAACCTCGACTATTCTCTGCGGTGAATGGAAATGCAAGCACTCCAATTAGCATATGTTAGCGTTTTACTGTTTATTCCTTGCCACGGTTTACTGTGGCAGAAAGCTTGCCCAGGTCTTAGTGTGACTGGCCATTGTTTCACCCTAAAACAGTGAATGTGTGACTGAAGCTGATTGACATTGAAAAGTTGTCTCAATCAATTTATCCCATCCTCAGAATTAAACCTTGACAGCCTCCAGACCTGTTTGGGAGAAGCTGATGATGACAGGGCGGGATCCATACATGATACATGAGGAAGAAGAGAATATTATGAGAAAAAATACTTTATTTTCAGAAATGTGTATACAATATATGTGTTGAGGAGATGACTGTTTAAGCCTTTGTGGATCACCTGCATCACAAATACATATTCACACAAGTTCTGCTTGACAGAACCACACATTTAAACCATTTTAGGTGAATAAATGTCCGTTTTCATTTTCGTAAACATTCAAAAATAGAATTCATATTTATAACAATATGCAAAGCTTTTTCCAATCTTAGGCTATTTGGATGTTTCTCATAAAAAAATTGTTCCAGTCTGATTGTCAAAACAATAATAATAATAATAATTATAATAATTATAATAATGATAATTAATGGCATCAATTGAAAAACAGACTGTGGAAAACGTGACAATAATGTTTCCAAAATAGCAATAACAACAAATGGTTTAAAGATCACTCTTATGGATTCATCCATTCATCTCCTCAATATTAGTCACCACCCTCCATCCTTTACTATAGAGGTTAACGTTAATGTATTCATTCCTCCGTTTGTACACTTATTTAATTCATTCAGTCATAATTAATCCTCAGTCTGTTTCCTATGTTTACAGAGCATAGGGCTCATTCATTCATTCATACCACAAAGGCTACTCACTCACTCACTCACTCCTTCTCTCAGAGTCCCATTATTAATCGTTATACAGGTCGTTGTTGATGACAGCTGCTGCTGCAGTTTCTTTCTGGGGCTCATAGTCGTGGATGAGGCGTCTCTTCTTGCCAAAGGTGGAGAAAGAGCTGTGGACGTCCAGCTCGCTGCGGTGGTGGGTGGCTACTGGCCTCAGGGTGCACAGGGCAGACGGCGTGCCCGGGATGTACACGTTATGTTGGTAGTCTGGAGGTGGGTGAGGGTGAGGGTGAGGATGAGGGTGAGGGTGGAGTGCAGGTTGCTGAGGCTGCTGGGGTTGGAGCTGTTGCTGGGGTGGAGGGGTGCACCGGGGGGTCCAGGAGCGAGGAGGAGGCCCAGTGACAGGAGGAGACATCTTGTAGTCTGTGGAAGTAGAGACATGAAAACGATGAATATACTGTATGACTGAAATCAAGGTGCGATGGATATTACAGACACACACACACGCATAAACACTGTGGAAGTGGTACTTACTGTATGTCATCATAACATACCTGCTCTTTATCTGTTTGCTATTATCCAGGGTATTGTGTGTGTGTGTGTGTGTGTGTGTGTGTGTGTGTGTGTGTGTGTGTGTGTGTGTGTGTGTGTGTGTGTGTGTGTGTGTGTGTGTGTGTGTGTGTCCAGGCCCTCACGTACCCCTCATGTGGGTGCCCCAGGTCCAGTACTGGCCAGTCATGGGTGTCATGTAGTTCTCTGGGTCTGCATGCGTGGCCTTTCTCATCAGAGTGCCGTCTATGTTGATAGAGTTACAGCTGCAGAGAATATAGATCCATCCAGGAAGAATCTCAACATGTGTTATGGCATGACCACACACCAGCTATACATGAATAACATTCTATCTCAACATGTGTTATGGCATGACCACACACCAGCTATACATGAATAACATTCTATCTCAACATGTGTTATGGCATGACCACACACCAGCTATACATGAATAACATTCTATCTCAACATGTGTTATGGCATGACCACACACCAGCTATACATGAATAACATTCTATCTCAACATGTGTTATGGCATGACCACACACCAGCTATACATGAATAACATTCTATCTCAACATGTGTTATGGCATGACCACACACCAGCTATACATGAATAACATTCTATCTCAACATGTGTTATGGCATGACCACACACCAGCTATACATGAATAACATTCTATCTCAACATGTGTTATGGCATGACCACACACCAGCTATACATGAATAACATTCTATCTCAACATGTGTTATGGCATGACCACACACCAGCTATACATGAATAACTGAGGTAGTTGTAGTGTAAATGTCAAACGTGATTGTTACCTTCTCAGAGAGGAGTTCTGGTTCTTTGTGAGGGTCCAATCTGTTTTTGGTTGCTTGAGCTATAGATTAAGAGAGAAAATAAGACAAACCACAAAATAACCTGTCTGAAAACATTTAACAGTGATGTATCCTAATGATTCAATGTTTTCTCAGTGAATATCCAATAGCAGAGTTCATATATTATACATTATATTCATGACCAGCACAGTTAGAAACGGGATTGTCCTGTGTTTTATAAATATTTCCACACTGTGAGCTTGGAATAATACTGTTTGTGTTGGGATGGAGTTTTGGCCTGCATGGTGACGTTAGGTGGTAAATTATTTAATAGACCAATAAGAGAGTTCCAAACCTCTGCCAATAACAGCTCGTTTTTAGTCCCCCACCTCACGCAGACCACTCCCTCAGACCACTCCCAAAGTCCTAGCAAAATCCTTGGTTGAGAAAATTGCTCTACATTTTTGTCACTTTTTGACCATTTTAATTGAAACAATCACAGTAAGGTACTTAATTGTTACCCAGAAATGACGTGATATTGAAATAAAAACGGCTGCATTGGCCCTTTAAGGAACGAATGTCTAAATGAATTCGATAAGTGAGACTTTTTTCCATGGAGCTTGACTGCCTCCATGTGTCATTTTTTCAGAACGCAGCAGCGAGGATGTGCGCCGCGCCCCGAGCAATGACTCGCCTGTCACTTATTTCGCTTTCATCCAATGCAGCACCGCTCAGCAGGGGAGAAGGACGGGCACTCCGGAGTGATATTTATTCCGGGAATAAGTCTCAGAGTGTGGATTCCACGCTCTATTCATTCACTTAGGGCTGTTAACAAGGATAATACGATGCAAGCGTATTATTAGATTCGGTATTCAAAATACATTCCACGCCAGCTCCGCACAAACAACAATTAGAACCCAACCCGGATGAAAAGGAAACACGATTTTAATATTCAAAGGAAACCGTGCCACTCAGGAAATTAATAACATTATACACGTACTTTTTGTGTGTGTTATATGTATATTTGTTTACATGAATATTGCCCTGATTCTCCGAGAAGCTCAGCTTTTAATTACGTCTTGCTGAGAAGCGGGAAAAGTTATGCCGTCCTTGCAGCTTTACCCACTTATCTAGGTCATCTCAGCTGATCAGTCTGTATCACAGAAAAGTTGACATGTGTAGGAGAGGACTAATCTACATACTCTTTCAATTTAAATATATGTATTTTATCACCCTGCTGAGATTACACTAGGGCGACATGTAGGTCTACATACAACATTGTTATGGTTGACAATAGGCTATATAAACATCCCATTGTTAAGTTGTTAAGTCTTTGAGGTGTCCTATGATCCGCCGATCCGCGACATGCTGTGCATCCATCCAATTTGACTCGTATGGGAGAGTGACTCTCGGAGAACACAGGGGTGATTTAAAAGAACCAATTAACGTCATCAAGGACACCAAGCCCCTGGAGGGACAAAGCTACGAGCAGAACAATCACCGTGACCTCGAATCAAGCTCTTTAAAAGGCCAGAGGTGTTCCTGCTATGAATGGGACTGACATTTTTAGTCTTCAGTCTATACGGAGGCATGTCCCTTTCAAAAACATTCAGGATTAAGGGCAGATTGGTTTACGGAGGAACGTACTAGAATCACAAGGGAACGTAATGCTATGTGGGCTAAAGCAAGAGGATCTGGTTCAGCTGATGATTTACAAACTAGCCTCCAACACTCTACTTAGCAAATTGGATGTAGTCTATCACAGTGCCATCCGTTTTGTTACCAAAGCCCCATACACTACCCACCACTGCGACCTGTATGCTCTCGTTGGCTGGCCTTCATTATATATTCGTCGCCAAATCCACTGGCTCCAGGTCATCTATAAGTCATTACTAGGTAAATCCCCGCCCTATCTCAGCTCACTGGTCACTATAGCAACACCCACCCGTAGCATGCGCTCCAGCAGGTATATCTCACTGGTCACCCCCAAAGCCAACACCTCCTTTGGCCGCCATTCCTTCCAGTTCGCTGCTGCCAATGACTGGAACGAATTGCAAAAATCACTGAAGCTAGAGGTTCCTATCTCCCTCACTAACTTTAAGCGTCAGCTGTCAAAGCTGCTTATCGATCACTGCACCTGTATATAGCCCTTCTGTAAATAGCCCACACTACTACCTCATCCCCATATTTATTTTTGTTATTTTTCACAAATCTTGCACTCCAGTATCTCTATTTGCACATCATAATTTGCACATCCTTCATTCCTGTGTTAATGATGATAATCTGTAATTTGTCTCACCACTATGCTCTATTTATTGTCCTACCTCTTAACCTTACTGCATTTTGCACTACATTTTGCACTCTGTATATAGACTTTCCATTGTGTTTTTGACCATGTTTGTTTACTGTGTAACTCTGTGTTGTTTTTGTCGCACTGCTTTGCTTTGTCTTGGCCAGGTCGCAGTTGCAAATGAGAACTTGTTCTCAACTGACCTACCTGGTTAAATAAAGGTGAAATAAAAAAAAATAAAAAAATAAAAATGATTGGAGGGCTTTTAAAGGCTTCGAAATCTGGGTGTGGCTATGACACGAAAACTCAAAGTTTACCTGACACCCCTGTCCTTCACCAGGTTCTCCTTCTCATCCTCCTCTGTTTCAGAAGTGCGTAAGAAATTGATAGATAGAAATCCACTGACCCTGATGATCTAGACCCCAGCCTCCTACACCTAGCTGCAGACATCAGCTCCCCCTTAACATGTATTTTTAACCTCACGCTTGACATTATGGAAATCCCAACGTTATGGAAATCTGATTTTGTGCTTCCTCTCCTGAAAGGTGGAGATCCTTCGCTAGTTGACAACTATCGACCCATAACAAAATTGTCTGAACTGTCTAAGGTACTAAAGTCCCTAGTTAGTATGCAGCTGAAGGACTACCTCCAAGAAAACTACATCTTAAATGGAAAGCAACCAGGTTTTAGGTCTGGCCACAGCACTGTCCAGCAACATTGAAGGTTTTAAATGACACCCACTGTGCTCTGGACAAGAAGTTACGCTGTGTGTCTGTCTTTATTGATTTGTGGAAGGCATTTGACACCGTGGATCATGCTGTGTTGGTGCAAAGGTTAAAACGTTGTGGGATTATTGATCATGCTCTAGATTGGTTTATAAATTACCTATCAAATCGTACACAATGTGTAATGGAGGATGGTTGTAAATCTGAGTCCATAGAGTTGATCTCAGGTGTTCCGCAAGGTTCTGTTTTGGATCCACTGTTGTTCATTCTGTATATCAACAACATTGGGGATCGTATTGAAACAGCAGATGTTCATTGTTATGCAGATGTTTCTGTTCTTTATTCAAGTGGTATTAGTTCATCTTCAGCTTCTGAACAAACAGCATGTAACATCATACAACAGAATCTGTGTGATTTGAAGCTGGTTCTGAATTGGGGTAAAACTAAATGCATGGTGTTTTCAGATGCATGTTACTAATCATGTCATTGCTACATTAGATGGACATACTATAGAGTCAAAGTGTCAAAGTGTTCTTTGAAATCAATTGAGAGTTTCCTTGGCTGTGTGTTTGGGATCATTGTCTTGCTGAAATGTCCACCCTCGTTTCATCTTCATCATCCTGGTAGATGGCAGCAGATTTTTGTCAAGAATGTCTCGGTAAATTTGCCCATTCATCCTTCCTTCAATTATGTGAAGTTTGCCACACCATGATGTTCCCACCTCCAAACTTCACTGTTGGTATGGTGTTTTTAGGGTGATGTGCAGTGCCATTTCTCCTCCAAACATGGTGTGTATTATGACATAAAAACAGTTCAATTTTGCTCTCATCTGACCACACTATATTCTCCCAGTATTTCACTGGCTTTTCCAAATGTTGTGCAGAAAATTTTAAACGAGCTTCAACATGCTTTTTTTTCAGCAATGGAGTCTTGCGTGGTGAGCGTGCATACAGGCCATGGTGGTGGAGTGCATTACTTACTGTTTTCTTTGAGACAACAGTACCTGCTAATTGCAGGTCTTTTTGAAGCTCTCCACAAGTGGTCATTGGCTCTTGGACAACTCTTCTGATTATTCTTTTCACTCCTCTGTCAGAAATCTTGTGAGGAGCACCTGGTCGAGACAAATTTATGGTGAAATTATTGTCTTTCCACTTCCGTATTATGGCCCCAACAGTGCTCACTGGAACATTCAGAAGCTTAGAAATGCGCCTATAACCAATGCCATCATTATGTTTTGCAACAATTAGGTTGCGAAGGTCTTGAGACAGCTCTTTGCTTTTACCCATCATGAGATGTGTCTTGTGTGACACCTTGGCAATGAGACCTTTTTGTAGGCCATCAGTTGGGACTGAACCAGCTGATATTAATTTGCACTGACGGGGCTGGATTGCTTTTTAATTACTGATAGTTTTCAGCTGTTGTCTTGGCTTTCCATGCCTTTTTGCACCTCCCTTTCTTCATGTGTTCAATTCTTTTTCCCTGTGTCATTTCACATTATTACACATAACTTATTTTCTGAACTTATTTGTTTTGGTTTCTTTGTATGTATGGATTACTTGGATTGTTACCAACATCTGGTGAAAATGTCATGTTAATAGCACCTTTTGAAATATATTTACTGAGAAAAATGGTGACGTGTTCAATACTTATTTCACCCGCTGTATATGCAGGCCTCAACCACTACCCTGAGAGCACTGGATACAGTGTATCACGCGGCCCTCAGGTTCATTACCAATCAAAGACGTCTAACATATCATTGTGATCTCCACAGCGCCGTTAGCTGGTCGTCATTGACCTTGCGTAGGATTAAACACTGGTATACACTGATATTTAAGGCCATACTGGGTAAAATGCCACTTAATCTCTGTTCTTTTTTAATCAGGTCAGTAAATAAATATCAATTACGGTCCCGTTCTCACTGGCTTTTAATAGTACCAAGAATCAGAACCGGTCCTGGTAGAAATGGTTTTAGTTGCTCAGCTCCGTGGTAAAATGTGATGATCAAGTCACGTTAGTTTAAACACTTGGTCGATGTAAATATCATAGAAGATTATAATTGTTTTTAGGACACCTGTTTCTTAGTTATGACATTCGTGTTTCTTTACGGAATATGTAATTGTTGTATTGTATGTGTGTATAGTTTTGATCATTGTTGTGTTAGTGTATGTAAGTTGTTTTGTCTGAAACATTGTCCCCCCTGCTGTTGGACCAGGTTTCTCTTGAAAAATAGATTTTATCTAAATGAGAAAAACCTGCATAAATAAAGGTCAAATACAAATAAATAGAGACAGAATATTCTATGAAAAAAGTATCCCTTTCTCCGTCACTGTCTGCATACATTGTACCAGATTGTAGAGATGTATAATGGACAATAAGCACACATCATATTCATGGTCTGCTGGTCTCCGACAACAGCGATGTCGACATCTCGCCTTCCTTTCTCTCTCTCCGTCCCTCCTTCCGTCTCCCCCACCCTTCCCTCGCTCAAGACAAAACACGGATCCACATCTCACTCCGCGCCGGGGCAATCTACAGGCGCGCCACGTCTCAGCCAGGACCATGCCCCCCCTCATCCACCTACCCCATCTCCTCCCCTGTCCCCGCGAAACCAGCCCTTTGCCATTTTTCATCAATAATGGACGCGACCCCCTTGCGTATGCATCGCGTTGTGTGCAGTATAATGGCTCGACCGTGTCTGTGCCCTTGAGGCGTAGTTAGTGAGGTGATCTGTCCAAACAAAGGACAGGTGCACGATTCTCCAGAACGGGCGTCGACAGCATACTTTAGCCCAGAAAAGCGGAGTTACATTTCCAAGATGGCCTAACTGTCATTCACCTTGTCTGTCAGTCGTTAACCTTGTACTTTTGGTAAAACCTCTATTCGCAGATGCTACCAGAAATCAATTCCAACTGGTGGTTTGTGAAGGAAAAGTATAGACAATGTCTCTCTCGTCGTATCACATAGCAGGAGACAGAACATACAATGACATTGATTGTATGTTACCACACCGACACACAATCATACAAACGTTCTCATTGACTAAATTACTCCGAAAAAACGTTTACAAATAAACAATGGACAGATTATGATTATAGACAGGGCAAATAGCTTATCAACGAAAATAGATTAGGGATCGATGTATAAGCATTGAAACAAACAGGATGGAAGTGTATTCATCTCCGTTGCTCTGTGAAACGGATATCGCTGTCAGACCGTTCTGTTCTGTGCGCGAGGAGAGAGATGCGCTCAGTGTAAAATATACTGTGCTTCTTGTTCATCTTTCTCTCATAGCATCTGTGAATATAATATGCACTCTCTTTTTATAACACTGCCTTTCTTAATCACGTCGTTACTCTCGGCCTACAACTAACGGACATATAAACACCAACAGAAATGTAAAATACAAATGTGTAGGTTGCGTTAGTACAGAGTTTATTTATATTGATGTCTGAATATTGTGTCGTTCAAGTTCAGTCAGACATAATCACACTTCCGCGTGTATGACTTCAACTTCATTAGATAGAATGTCAAGTATTTTATAATGTTTTAAACAAAACTGGGCATTAACACACAATATAAGTGAAGGGGCTAAATTACTTATAGAAATGCAAACACGTTTAATCTCACGTTACCTCATTCGGAGTGGTGGCTCCGGAATTGTTATTCACTGATGCGCTCCGGTTTTGCGCGCTCCAAGCAAAGTTGTCAGCCCCTTTCGCCTCGTTGTTCCTTGGGGTGCTGCTGGGTCCGCACGGCTTCAGGAACATGAAGTCACTCTTAGCTGACTCGGGGGTCAGACACAATTTATAGCAGTAGGCTTGGGAAAGAGTAACGTTGCCGTTCACCTCCATGCAGTTGGTGGGCACCTTAGCCCCGGTGGATATTTGCAGGTTCAGGTTAGATTTCTTGAACACCTCACGGGGTGGCTCTGGCTGGAAGCAGCAGGCGAAGGGGGGGAGGTTGTACCCGCTGAGGGTCTCTCTGTCCTTGTAACACTTGACCGCAGCCAGCACGATAATAGTCACCAGGAAGATTAGCGAGATGGTGCTCAGTGACACGATCAAGTAGAGGGCGAGGTTGGAGGGGGGCTGCGGGCTCAGAGTGAGGTCGCCGAAATCAGACAGGGATTCGGGCACGTTCTCGACCACGGAGAGGAGGATGGAGACGGTGGCGGAGAGAGGCGGCTGGCCGTTGTCCTTGACCAGGATGACGAGTCTCTGCCTCGTAGCGTCCTTATCCACGAACCGGCGAATCGTCCTGATTTCTCCAGTGTAGAGGGCAACACTAAACAGCCCCGGGTCTGTAGCCTGGAGCACCTGGTAGGAGAGGCGGGAGTTCTGTCCTGCGTCCGCATCTAGCGCAGTGATCTTGGTGACTAGGTACCCTGCATCCACTGACCTCGAGACCACCTCTGTCGCCACAGTCCCGTTTTTGGGCAAGGGGGACACGATGACCGGAGCGTTGTCGTTCTGGTCCAAAACAAACACATTTACTGTGACATTGTTGCTGAGCGGGGGGAAACCGGCGTCCTGCGCTTGCACCCGTATCTGAAAGTTCCTTAGCTGCTCGTAGTCAAAAGAGCGCAGCGCGTAGATGTTACCGTTGTCCGAGTTGATGGAGACGTAAGTGGACACGGGCATGCCCTGGATCTGACCCTCCAGAATGGAGTAGGACAGATAGGCGTTCTGATTAGAATCGGGGTCGAAAGCAGTGACTGAGCAAATGGATGCGCCCGGGGCGTTATTCTCAGTCACATAAACTGTATATGATGGCTGTGCGAAGCGCGGGGGGTTGTCGTTAATGTCAGACACTTGGACGATGATGGTTTTCCTCGTGGAGAGCGACGGGGAACCCAAGTCCCGGGCTGTGAGGGTGATGTTGTACTCGGAGAAGGCTTCTCTGTCGAGAAACTCGCTAGTCACCAGAGTGTAGTAGTTCTTAAAAGAGGAGTGGAGTTGGAAGGGGACGTTGCCTGGGATCTGGCAGTCCACATTCCCGTTCTCTCCCGAGTCCCGGTCCATGACGCTTATAACGGCTATCACCGTTCCCGGTGGCGCATCCTCCTGGACAGGTGTGGACACGGAGGTGAGGATGACTTCTGGCGCGTTGTCATTCACATCTAATATATCCACCAGTACCTTACTGTGCACGGCCACTGCCGAGGGACCCCTGTCTTTAGCCTGCACATACAGCTCATACACACTCGCTTTCTCATAGTCCACAATCCCCTTCACTCGGATCTCACCCGTGTACTGGTCCACGCTGAACAGCTCACGCACTTTGAGTGGTGCGTGCCCACTGAACGCATAGGACACGTCCCCGTTCGCACCCTCGTCCAAATCAGTAGCATTTAGCTTCAGCACTAAAGTCCCTCTCGGTCCGTTTTCTACCAGGCTCGCCCGGTAAACAGACCGGTCGAAAACGGGCACGTTGTCGTTGGCATCCAGCACTGTGATGGTGATGAGAGCAGTGCCCGAGCGCTCAGGCGACCCCCCGTCCACGGCTGTGAGCACCATCTCGTGCGTCTTCTGCTGCTCCCGGTCCAGTGGTGTCTCCAGCACTAGCTCGGCGAACTTGCTCCCGTCATTACGCGTCTGGATGTTCAGCACAAAGTGCTCGTTGGAGCTCAGCTGATAGGAGCGGAGCGAGTTGGTGCCCACGTCCTGGTCCTGTGCACTTTCCAACGGGAACCGAGACCCGGGCGCCGCTGATTCTGTAATCTCCAGATTAAACTCGCTCCATGGGAAACTGGGAGAGTTGTCATTCACATCCAAAATCTCCACCTCCACTCGGTACAGTTCTAACGGATTCTCGATCACCACTTGCAAGTGTAAGAAGCAGGTTGGACTCCGTTCACACAGTTCCTCTCGGTCAACCTTCTCATTAACAAATAAAATACCGTTTTCAAGATTCACCTCTAAGTATTGTTTTTTCGCCCCGGATACTATCCGGAACCGACGAGAGGACAGCTTGGCTACATCCAAACCCAAGTCCTCGGCGATGTTACCGACAAAAGCGCCGTGCTCCAACTCCTCGGGGATAGAGTACCGAATCTGTGCGAGAACCAGGTCCACCACACACGCGCACACCAGCAGGCACACCACCAGCCCGGTTAACGGTGTCCACCGGGTGCTCACGAGCCTGTGCTCCATCTCAACGGCGCACCAAAAAAATCCTCAACAGTGAAAACAGCACAGGATGAGCTTACCCGTCACTGACATTATGCTCTTATAAAAGGACTGAAACAACTTCAGAGCAGATTACAATATACTTTCATACAATTATTGGCCTTTAGAATAATCAAAAACAAGAAGTAAACTTGGATGAGAGGAGCGAAGGGTCTCTATGTGTTGTGCTCCACCCGCGCAGTAGCAGTGTGTGAGCGGGGAGGCTCGCACTCTGATTTACCAGTGTATTAGACATTCGGGGGAGCCGGTGGGGAGTGGTGTGTGTGTGTGTGTGTGTGTGTGTGTGTGTGTGTGTGTGTGTGTGTGTGTGTGTGTGTGTTAGGAGAAGGAGGGGTCCGTAGCTACGCTCAGCACCGTATTGGAGGACGACGACATGAGAGCAGCGACTCTACAGTAGCACGGTTAACCCTTTATCTGGCGCAGCTCCTCCGAGCATTAGAGACGCGACAACAGCGTAACTTTCAGTGGAGACATCAGGGGCAGAGTTGGATTATGGGTAAATCACTTTTCATCGAGTGTATCGTTTTCTAGTTGTTCGCTGCGCAGCTGAGGCGAATAGGAGAGGCCGCGTACGTCACAGGGTCCTTCAGGCCTTTCAATAAAACACTTTTAAAAAAAACACAGTGTTGGGAATACAACTAGAAAAGCCACTTAAAAGGCTCTTCTTGTTTCATATAGCTATTGGCCACTCTAGGCCTACATGGGATTGCAAATAGGGCCTCAAATAGCTTTGAAAACTCATGCCCAAAATGACCCCATGGATTTATCATCATAGAGTATTTGGGGTTTACAAAAAGAATCCTTAATGGGTTATTCAATTTTAATGATTGTTTGTGAGCATCTATTTTCCAGCTAAAAGTAATGAAGGCTAAAAAAGAGGCCCTGGTACTCTGTGTGTGTCCTCTTTGGTACAAAGAGGCCCTGGTATTCTGTGTGTGTCCTCTTTGGTACGAAGAGGCCCTGGTACTCTGTGTGTGTCCTCTTTGGTACAAAGAGGCCCTGGTACTCTGTGTGTGTCCTCTTTGGTACAAAGAGGCCCTGGTACTCTGTGTGTGTCCTCTTTGGTACAAAGAAGCCCTGGTACTCTGTGTGTGTCCTCTTTGGTACAAAGAGGCCCTGGTACTCTGTGTGTGTCCTCTTTGGTACAAAGAGGCCCTGGTACTCTGTGTGTGTCCTCTTTGGTACAAAGAGGCCCTGGTACTCTGTGTGTGTCCTCTTTGGTACAAAGAGGCCCTGGTACTCTGTGTGTGTCCTCTTTGGTACAAAGAGGCCCTGGTACTCTGTGTGTGTCCTCTTTGGTACAAAGAGGCCCTGGTACTCTGTGTGTGTCCTGTTTGGTACAAAGAGGCCCTGGTACTCTGTGTGTGTCCTCTTTGGTACAAAGAGGCCCTGGTACTCTGTGTGTGTCCTCTTTGGTACAAAGAGGCCCTGGTACTCTGTGTGTGTCCTCTTTGGTACAAAGAGGCCCTGGTACTCTGTGTGTGTCCTCTTTGGTACAAAGAGGCCCTGGTACTCTGTGTGTGTCCTCTTTGGTACAAACAAAGACGCATTACAACGGCTTTATCTGTATAACCTGAACACGTATCAGTACAATCAACATAAAAGCAACATCATAAAACCATAATCACACCGTTTAATCACAGGAAGGTATTACTGTTGGGATTATATCAAAGTCAAATTTACATGATTATTTACAGGGATAATTGCGATCATTTTACGGAGATAACATAAAAATATGGCAAAAGACGAGGTTATTTGTACAGACAAGGCACAATCTCAGCCCAAGTAATTTGAACAGATGTATGTATGATGGGATAACTTTATGAGATTATGGAGATGGCAGTGTTGGCTCCGATAAGACAAAGAGGAAATCCCAGGGGCTCTTAAGAGTGTGGCACATGTTTGCACAAATCTAATCTTTCTCATTTAATCCTGGTCACTCAGTCAGACATCCAACACACACACACACACACACACACTAGAAATACAGAATCCCTCGGCGCGCTCGGCGTCATCTCTCGACAGACTCAAATCGCATTCTAATTAAACTCCGTGGCTCGAGCTCAAATTTCTCCACTTGAGCTGACGACACAGCCACGGAGACCAAATAAAGTTTTCCCCGACGCCCTCCCATAGCAACGACCCTCTACCCCTTCACCTCCAGAGATCATCCACCCGCCCCTTCTTCTAGTAGAGAAAAGGGAAATCCGCGGGTTTAAATAACCAGAAAACACAATCTGCTCACAGACTTAACCTCCAGCAGATGGTTAAGCTTCTCCAGAAATGATTACATTTTGAAAAACACCAGTTCCATTGGTTTCCTCGTCTTTTTAATGAACGGAGGATTAGTGTGTAGCTATCCGGGATCAACCGTTCCCCAACAGAAGAAAACAAATGTTTTGTGATAAATAATCCCAAAACACTCCGTTGGATGCACCAACAGTCCCTTGGTGCCTGTTACATTAACATGCATTACACGGCGCATTAAGATCGTTTCATCCGCCCTCGCACGCCCCCTTGCATTGTCGGATGGCAAAACCACCACGGCATTCTCTGACCTGCTCTCACACTCAACAATCACCTTGACAGTGGCCCGGCCGAGCACACACACGCTCCCTCTCCCCATCTCCCTCTCCCTCTCCCCCCGAGAGACGGAGGGGAGTACTTTCTAGGCCTGTCTTGTGTTTATCATTTTTGTTCGGTTTAAGGTCAGACACAGGGGCAGTCCGGTGATAGGCTAACTAAACCGAGAGTTAACCGGCTGAAAGGCAGAACTGTTCTTTTCTATGTGGACATAGAGTCAAGATGTCCCATCACTGAGAGGGCATGGAGTTCAACGAAAAACAGTCCATGAGAGAAACTATACTTGTTTTAAACATTACATGACACTGAAGATACTTTGTTTACAAAGTCTTCTATAACGATAAAAATATGTAAATGGGTGTATAATAGCCCACTTCCCTCTCCCCCGATGACCTCCTCCCTCTGCTCAAGCCATGTTGTTCCATCTTGACTGTCTCTCCGTCTTTCAACTCTGGCGGAAAACTATAGTCCAGACCTACTCTATCATATATCTGTATTACTTGATTCTTGTTTGTAGAAATTACAAATGAATGAAATATTGACTGAAAAGACTGAGAATCCTAAACGGTGGTTCATCCACTTCCTAAATCCTGAATTGTACTGAAATGGACTTGACTTTAAGCCATGTGTGAAGTCTTGGAACACAGTTAATGTTTAGGCCTACTGACAATCCTTTTCATTCGTGATCCTAGAGCGCCATCTGCCGAAACATTGTTTGGGGAAAAATGTCAGAGCAGACAGGACTAAAAAAAAATAGGGACTATGGACTAGATAGGCTACTGACCTATCATAAACTTTTCAGAATGTATTTATTTATTTAAAGATAAATACATTTAACGAAATAAAGATACACACAGAGTCCATTTTTATTGCTGTCAATTGTTACTGTTATTCATTTTACGTTATTATTAACTGTCATAAATGCATATGGAAAATGTAGCCTATCAACTGAATTATAATGGTCTACTTTAAATGGAATTAACATATTTGTTTTGAAGACCTTCTTTTTTCGATAAAAAAAAAAAAACGCTGGACAGCGCCCATGGTTCGTACTTCCGGCCCGCGGACCATGAAACAGGATTTTTGATTGAAGTAACCATTGAGCTAAACCAGCGCCGAGAAACTTCAGCTGCAGAACGACTTTTGTATGCGATATAGCCTACGTCACAGGTCTCTCCAATAACACGGAAGTGACAGGGCCTTGTCTAAAGCGTTGGTGCACTTACCTGTGTTTTACTTAGAAACAGAAACTTATGAGACCAAAGTTAACAATAAAAACGATAATTGCATGATTGAGACTCCATTCAAGTCATAATAAACTCACTATGTCAAGGTGTTGTAGATTTCGTGCAAAGTAGACTATAGGTTATTAGATCGCTATAAAGGTTTTGTATTATTTATCATGGCTTAAGCAGTGTTCGCTAGATCAATAGCCTAATCCATTTACATAAGTTATAGGTTAACTTTTGTGAACAAAATTAAAACATCCGAATGCGAATGTGGATTTGAACCATCACTGAGAACATTTAGAAAAAATAGAGAAGTCCGAAGTTTACACACTTAGGTTGACGTCATTAAAACTCATTTTTCAACCACTCCACAGATTACATGTTAACAATCTATAGTTTTGGCAAGTCGGTTAGGACATCTACTTTGTGCATGACACAAGTAATTATTACAACAATTGTTTACAGATTGTTTATAATTCACTATATCACAATTCCAGTGGGTCAGAGGTTTACATACACTAAATTCACTGTACCTTTAAACAGCTTGGAAAATTACAGAAAATGATGTCATGGCTTTAGAAGCTTCTGATAGGCTAATTTACATCATTTGAGTCAATTGGAGGTGTACCTGTGGATGGATTTCAAGGCCTACCTTCAAACTCAGTGCCTCTTTGCTCGACATCATGGGAAAATCAAAATAAATTGTAGACCTCCACAAGTCTGATTCATCCTTGGGAGCAATTTCCAAAAGCCTGAAGGTACCACGTTTATCTGTACAAACAACAGTGCGCAAGTATAAACACCATGGGACCACACAGCCGTCATACCGCTCAGGAAGGAGACGCATTATGTCTCCTAGAGATGAACGTACTTTCGTGCGAAAAGTGAAATCAATACCAGAACAACAGCAAAGGACCTTGTGATGATGCTGGAGGAAACAGGTACAAAAGTATCTATATCCACAGTAAAACGAGTCCTATTTCGACATAACCTGAAAGGCCGCTCAGCAAGGAAGAAGCCACTGCTCCAAAACCGCCATAAAAAAGCCAGACTACGGTTTGCAACTGCACATGGGGACAAAGATCGTACTTTTGGGAGAAATGTTCACTGGTCTGATGAAACAATAATGTTTGGCAATAATGACCATCGTTGTGTTTGGAGGAAAAAGGGGGAGGCTTGCAAGCCAAAGAACACCATCCCAACCGTGAAGCACGGGGGTGGCAGCATCATGTTGTGGGGGTGGCAGCATCATGTTTTGGGGGTGCTTTGCTGCAGGAGGGACTGGTGCACTTCACAAAAAAGATGGCATCATGAGGAAGGAAAATTATGTGGATATATTGAAACAACATCTCAAGACATCAGTCAGGAAGTTAAAGCTTGGTCACAAATGTGTCTTCCAAATGGACAATGACCCCAAGCATACTTCCAAAGTTGTGGCAAAATGGCTTAAGGACAACAGAGCCAAGGTATTGGAGTGGCCATCACAAAGCCCTGTCCTCAGTCTTATAGAACATTTGTGGGCAGAACTGAAAAAGCGTGTGTGAGCAAGGAGGCCTACAAACCTGACTCAGTTACACCAGTTCTGTCAGGAGGAATGGGCCAAAATTCACCCAACTTATTGTTGGAAGCTTGTGGAAGGCTACCCGAAACGTTTGACCCAAGTTAAACAATTTAAAGGCAATGCTACCAAATACTAATTGAGTGTATGTATGACGAAATAAATGAAAGCTGAAATAAATCAATGAAATAAGTCTCTACTATTATTCTGACATTTCATAATCTTAAAATAAAGTGGTGATCCTAACTGACCTAAGACAAGGAATTTTTACTAGGATTAAATGTCCTAGTAAAGGAGTTGTGAAAAACTGAGTTTAAATGTATTTGGCGAAGGTGTATGTTAACTTCTGACTTCAACTCTATATATAGTATTGGTGTGCAGAGTAGACATGAATGACAATACATATACACTTATTGAGGTCAAATAAGCAAAATGTTTATCCCCATGTGCTGTTAACCAAGTACCTCAATCCTTTAGGCATATGACAATATAAACATAATATCAATATAAACATAATATAAACATAATATCAATATAAACATAATATCAATATAAACATAACATCCAATGAAAACAACTCAACACATAACACTGATGATGATATTGTTCTGTTTAGATTTTGTTGTCTCCATTATCACTAGGCCCTATATATATATAAAGCTGGTTCCCCAATGGCCTCTCAAATAATGTTTATTAGGCATATCTGATATTCCGTGGACTCAGAGCGCCTCCTGATGGTACATTCAGGTAAAACAGGCAGCCCACACAGGGACAATGTACTGTAGAGTCTGGTATTACAGGTAACACATCCGCACAACCGGCTAGAAGGCCTTTCTCACTGACCAGGTGGAATAGCCTTCCCATTCTATGGCTCAGGCCAGGATTCGTTTTATTAGCTTAGACGGTTTGCAAAGATGTGAAGGATGCAGTGTAATCGTTTTAGTTAGGCCACAGTACTGTCAAATCAAAGCATTATATTCTCTCATTAATGAGCCCATGCGCCGTCTACCGGTTAAACTATGGACTAGATCGGCTACTGACCTATCATGAACTTTTCAGAATGTATTTATTTACAGATATATGCATTTAACAAAATAAAGATACCCTCAGGGTCACCGTCTATTGTTGTCAATTCACTTAATGTTATTAGTTGAATGTTGTTATTAAATGTCCATAATACAAATGGAAAATGTAACCTATCAAATTAATTGTAGTTGCTTTAAATGGAATTAACATACTTGTTTTGGGCAACTACTTTTTCGATACATAAAAAAAAAAAAAAACGCAGGACAGCGCCCGTGGTTTGTACTTCATGGCCCGCGGACCTTGAAACATAGTTTTCGTTGAAGTAACCATTGAGCTAAACCAGCGCCGAGAGTCGTGGCTGCAGAACGACTTTTGTATGCGATATAGCCTACGTCACCGAGATCTCCTATAACAAGGAAGTGACAGGGCCTTGAAGTGTAAAGCGTTGGTGCACTTACCTGTGTTTTACCTAGGCTTTGAGAAAGAAACAGAAGCTTATGAGACCAAACTTGACAATAAAAAGAATGATTGAGATTCCATTCAAGTCATAATAAACTGACTAGGCCAAGGTGTTGAAGATTCGTTGCGACGTAGGTTATTATAGTGCTCTGAAGTTTTTGCAAAATGTGTGATTAATGCATATGGCGTAAGCAGTTTTCGTTAGATCAATAGCATATGTCATTTTCTTGATTTATGGGCTAACTTTTGTGAACAAAATAGAATTTAAATTGAAATAAAAAACACCAGACTGCGCCTGTGGGTTTGAACCAACCATCACAGAGACCATTCAGAAGAACAACAACATCAATGTACATCATTATCAAATCAAATGTATTTATGAAGCCCTTTTTATATCAGCCGATGTCACAAAGCGTTATACAGAAACCCAGCCTAAAACCCCAAACAGCAAGCAATGCAGATGTAGAAGCACGGTGGCTGGAAAAACTCCCTAGAAAGGCAGGAACCTAGGAAGAAACCTAGAGAGGAAACAGGCTCTGAGGGGTGGCCAGTCCTCTTCTGGCTGTGCCTGGTGGAGATTATAACAATTCATGGCCATTAAGGCCAGTTCTTTCTCCAAGATGTTCAAACTTTCATAGATGACCAGCAGGGTCAAATAATAATCATAGTGGTTGTAGAGGTTGCAACAGGTAAATACATCAGGAGTGAATGTCACTTGGTTTTTCAGTGCAATAGAGCGCAGGTGCGGTAGAGAGAGAGAGCTGAAAACAGCAGGTCTGGGACAAGGTGGCACGTCCAATGAACAGGTCAGGGTTCCATAACCGCAGGCAGAAGAGTTGAAACCGGTGCAGCAGCACGACCAGGTGGACTGGGGACAGCTAGGAGTCATCAGGGCAGGTGGTCCTGAAGCATGGTCCTCCGGGTAGGCTCAGGTCCTCCGGGAGAGGAGGTAGAGTGGGAGAGAGAGAGAATTAGAGGGAGCATACTTAAATTCACACAAGACACCGGATAATAACATCAGATTTAACAAACTGACCCTAGCCCCCCAGCACATAGACTATTGCAGCATAGATACTGGAGGCTGAGACAGGGGGGGTCAGGAGACACTGTGGCCCCCTCCGACAATACCCCGACAATACCCCCGGACAGGGCCAAACCAGGCAGGATATAACCTCACCCACTCTGCCAAGCACAGTCCCTACACCAATACATAGCGCAATCATTTAGAGTAGACATGAATGACAATACAAATACATTGACTGAGGTCAAATAAACAAAATGTTTATCCCCATGTGCTGTTAACCAAATACCTAAATAATTTAGGCATATGACAAAATAAACATAATTTACATATTAACATAATTTCCCTCTGAAAAACTCAATAGATAATACTGAGAATTATAATATTTAGTTGTTTCTGTTTAGATTTTGTTGTTTCCATTATCACTAGGCCCTATATATTCCCCAATGGCCTCTCAAATAATGTTTATTAGGCATATCTGATATTCCGTGGACTCAGAGCGCCTCCTGATGGTACATTCAGGTAAAACAGGCAGCCCACACAGGGACAATGTACTGTAGAGTCTGGTATTACAGGTAACACATCCGCACAACCGGCTAGAAGGCCTTTCTCACTGACCAGGTGGAATAGCCTTCCCATTCTATGGCTCAGGCCAGGATTCGTTTTATTAGCTTAGACGGTTTGCAACGATGTGAAGGATGCAGTGTAATCGTTTTAGTTAGGCCACAGTACTGTCAAATCAAAGCATTATATTCTCTCATTAATGATCCTACACCCCATCTACTTGTTAAAAAACGTACATTCTTAAAGTCAGCAAAAAATGCATTTAACGAAATATAGATACCCACAGGGTCACTATCTATTGCTGTTAATTCAGTTAATGTTGTTATTAAAAGTCCTTAATATAGAGGGAAAATGTAACCGATCAACTGCATTGTAATTGTCTACTTGAAATTGAATTGAAATATTTGTTTTGGAGACCTTTTTTTATATATATATAAAAACTAAAACGCTGGACAGCGCCCGTGGTTCGTACTCCTGGCCCGCGGACCGTAGAACAAGTTTTCAGTTGAAGTAACCATTGAGCTAAACCAGCGCCGAAGAAATCAGGCTGCAGAACGACATTTGTAGTCGATATAAGTTACGTCACTAGGATCTTCAATAAGACGGAATTGACGTCACACAACCGGACAAATGGCCTTTTCTCACTGAGCAGATGAAATAGCCTACTACTAGGGAAGCCAACCATGAAAATACATAGACTACAACATTTACAACACATTAAACTTGGCTAACCTGTGTTTCAAAACGAAAGGATATACAAATTAAAGAAAAATAACTGATGTAATATATAATATATAGCTATAGGACTATAATCTAATTAATAAACGAGTGAATGAATGTATGAATCAATCAATCGCAACCTAATTCAAGAGTTTTGTCTTTGTCTTATTCTATTAATTAAAATCATCTTGAAGAATGCTGTCTGTATGTATGTAGGCGATGTCTATAGTCTTATCCAATGGGCTTGAATCAATAGTGGAAAGAAAACGAATGGATGTTATATTTCAACCGAGCAAAATGCCACTGAATTAATTACTGGCGCAGTTCTCCAGTATTTAAAAAAATGTCATAATATGATACACACAGTAGGCTACCAGTCAACAGTTTGGACACACCTACTCATTCCAGGGGTTTTCTTTATTTGTACTAGTTTCTACATTGTAGAATAATAGTGGAGACATCAACACATATGGAATCATGTAGTAAACAAAAAAGTGTTAAACAAATCAAAATATATGTTATATTAGAGATTCTTCAAATAGCCACTTTGCCTTGATGACAGCTTTGCACACTCTTGGCATTCTCTCAACCAACTAAGATCATCTGTTCACCCACACCACGTCTCACAAAGACAAGGCGGTTGGAACCAAAAAATCTCAAATTTGGATTCCAGACCAAAGGACAGATTTCCACCGGTCTAATGTCCATTGCTCGTGTTTCTTGGCCCAATCAAGTCTCTTCTTTTTATTGGTGTCCTTTAGTAGTGGTTTCTTTGCAGCAATTCGACCATGAAGGACTGATTCACACAGAGTCTCCTCTGAACAGTTGATGTTGAGATGTGTCTGTTACTTGAACTCTGTGAAGCATTTATTTGGGCTTCAATCTGAGTCTGGTAACTCTAATGAACTTATCCTCTGTTGTAACTGTCTTCCTGTCCTGTGGCGGCCCTCGTGAGAGGCAGTTTCATCAAATAACAAACAGGACGTTGACAAATACTTGAATAAATTAAACATTCTCAGTATAAACTATTCCGGCAACAACTATTTGCCTCTAACACAACTCAGGTATAACGTTAACTCTACTCTAGCCAACCTGTTACCGGCCCAGCCTGCTCTCGTTCTTTCAAAGAACTCCCTTCAGCTAGGAATGTTCCATCATGACAGCCCCAAAACACATTACCGTAAATGCGCAATTTCCCATGGACATATACAATCCGAAACAGCTGTTTTACATGGACACAAGCTTTAATAACTTGTGCCATCACTTCTACGTTAAGTCACACAATACACATTAATAAAGAAATTCACCACTTTGGTTATTCCCGTCAACCAATCAATGTTCCTCGATGACTCATTTGTTTCATGCGTAATGCACATCCGGACTGAATCAAGGGAACTGCGCGGCACTTCAGACAAACACACGAGGTTAATGATAAGATTATACTCTACCAACACTTCCATCGTTATTCTAATAATATATTTCACATTGCTAGAGAATTGTACGTTTAAATGGGCAGCTTTATACACGGTAGAAACATGGTTAACACCAGGGCCGGAGTGGGACTAATTATGAGCTTCTCTTGCAGCTTTCCATTGGCCCACTTCACAAACTCATCAGCTGCTCTCTGAACTCCTTCAAAGTCCCTAACACACTTCCTAAGGCTGTCCTCTGTCCCCTCAACCAGACGTTGAGCTGTCACTTTTTATTGCTGTCAATTGTTACTGTTATTCATTTTACGTTATTATTAACTGTCATAAATGCATATGGAAAATGTAGCCTATCAACTGAATTATAATGGTCTACTTTAAATGGAATTAACATATTTGTTTTGAAGACCTTCTTTTTTCGATAAAAAAAAAAAAACGCTGGACAGCGCCCATGGTTCGTACTTCCGGCCCGCGGACCATGAAACAGGATTTTTGATTGAAGTAACCATTGAGCTAAACCAGCGCCGAGAAACTTCAGCTGCAGAACGACTTTTGTATGCGATATAGCCTACGTCACAGGTCTCTCCAATAACACGGAAGTGACAGGGCCTTGTCTAAAGCGTTGGTGCACTTACCTGTGTTTTACTTAGAAACAGAAACTTATGAGACCAAAGTTAACAATAAAAACGATAATTGCATGATTGAGACTCCATTCAAGTCATAATAAACTCACTATGTCAAGGTGTTGTAGATTTCGTGCAAAGTAGACTATAGGTTATTAGATCGCTATAAAGGTTTTGTATTATTGATCATGGCTTAAGCAGTGTTCGTTAGATCAATAGCCTAATCCATTTACATAAGTTATAGGTTAACTTTTGTGAACAAAATTAAATTTAAATCTAAATCAAAAACATCCGAATGCGAATGTGGATTTGAACCATCACTGAGAACATTTAGAAAAAATAGAGAAGTCCGAAGTTTACATACTTAGGTTGACGTCATTAAAACTCATTTTTCAACCACTCCACAGATTACATGTTAACAATCTATAGTTTTGGCAAGTCGGTTAGGACATCTACTTTGTGCATGACACAAGTAATTATTACAACAATTGTTTACAGATTGTTTATAATTCACTATATCACCTGTGGATGTATTTCAAGGCCTACCTTCAAACTCAGTGCCTCTTTGCTCGACATCATGGGAAAATCAAAAGAAATCAGCCAAGACCTCAGAAAATAAATTGTAGACCTCCACAAGTCTGATTCATCCTTGGGAGCAATTTCCAAATGCCTGAAGGTACCACGTTTATCTGTACAAACAATAGTACGCAAGTATAAACACCATGGGACCACGCAGCCGTCGTACCGCTCAGGAAGGAGACGCATTCTGTCTCCTAGAGATGAACGTACTTTCGTGCGAAAAGTTAAATCAATCCCAGAACAACAGCAAAGGACCTTGTGATGATGCTGGAGGAAACAGGTACAAAAGTATCTATATCTACAGTAAAACGAGTCCTATATCGACATAACCTGAAAGGCCGCTCAGCAAGGAAGAAGCCACTGCTCCAAAACCGCCATAAAAAAGCCAGACTACGGTTTGCAACTGCACATGGGGACAAAGATCGTACTTTTGGGAGAAATGTCCTCTGGTCTGATGAAACAAAAATAGAACTGTTTGGCAATAATGACCATCGTTGTGTTTGGAGGAAAAAGGGGGAGGCTTGCAAGCCGAAGAACACCATCCCAACCGTGAAGCACGGGGGTGGCAGCATCATGTTGTGGGGGTACTTTGCTGCAGGAGGGACTGGTGCACTTCACAAAAAAGATGGCATCATGAGGAAGGAAAATTATGTGGATATATTGAAACAACATCTCAAGACATCAGTCAGGAAGTTAAAGCTTGGTCACAAATGGGTCTTTCAAATGGACAATGACCCCAAGCATACTTCCAAAGTTGTGGCAAAATGGCTTAAGGACAACAAAGTCAAGGTATTGGAGTGGCCATCACAAAGCCCTGACCTCAATCCTATAGAACATTTGTGGGCAGAACTGAAAAAGTGTGTGTGAGCAAGGAGGCCTACAAACCTGACTCAGTTACACCAGTTCTGTCAGGAGGAATGGGCCAAAATTCACCCAACTTATTGTGGGAAGCTTGTGGAAGGCTACCCGAAACGTTTGACCCAAGTTAAACAATTTAAAGGCAATGCTACCAAATACTAATTGAGTGTATGTATGACGAAATAAATAAAAGCTGAAATAAGATAGATAGATAGATAGATAGATAGATAGATAGATAGATAGATAGATAGATAGATAGATAGATAGATAGATAGATAGATAGATAGATAGATAGATAGATAGATAGATAGATAGATAGATAGATAGATAGATAGATAGATACTTTATTGATCCCCGGGGGGAAAATTTCTTTGTCAAGCAGCTAGATAGAAATGTCTTTGTCAAGCAGCTACAACAAAACACAGGACAGGTGCAAAATGCCACAACGAAAGTACACAAAAGACAGATACACGGTACATGATACATAGAGCGGCAGTATGAAAAAGTATAGAAATACAAGATATCTGGAGTGCAAAAAAAAAGCTATAAAAAGACATTGCATAGTATGGGTGGTTGGCTGAATATGTCCACTATACATTGGTGGATGGTGCATGGTTAACTATACTATACAGGTCGATGGCAGAGAAATACTTCAATAGCTAAAAATGCGTATGATATGAGCGAGGGTAATAATAGTTTACTTAATAGACAGACTGGTTAAATGAACAGGTAAGTGAAAATGTTGCATGGTTAAATTAGCTGTACAGGTAAGTATACAGTTATATTTACAGATAAGTGAATACTTGCATGGTTACACAAACTGTACAGGTAAATCATTCTCTCTACTATTATTCTGACATTTCACAATCTTAAAATAAAGTGGTGATCCTAACTGACCTAAGACAAGGAATTTTTACTAGGATTAAATGTCCTAGTAAAGGAATTGTGAAAAACGGAATGTATTTGGCGAAGGTGTATGTTAACTTCTGACGTCAACTGTATATATAGTCTTGATGTGCAGAGTAGACATGAATGACAATACATATACACTTTTTGAGGTCAAATAAGCAAAATGTTTATCCCCATGTGCTGTTAACCAAGTACCTCAATCCTTTAGGCATATGACAAAATAAACATAATATCAATATAAACATAATATCAATATAAACATAACATCCAGAGGAAAAACTCAACACATAACACATTACTGGGTCCTGGCTCTGCCTCAGACACTAAATCACAGCAGGGATCCTTCTGGACACATTACTGGGTCCTGGCTCTGCCTCAGACACTAAATCACAGCAGGGATCCTTCTGGACACATTACTGGGTCCTGGCTCTGCCTCAGACACTAAATCACAGCAGGGATCCTTGCATTTAACAAAGCACTTATTAGTATCGTATATGTTATATGCTGGCTGCCATAAGGACACACAATTCCCTGACATTAAACTTGAATTGTGATTTATAGGTCATTGTTAAACGTTATATTTTGTTTTGCACGCCTGACATGTTGGCAGTTGGTACTGTACTGTAGCCTACAGTACTGGAATTATCATACCTGTCTCATCGTCACCATCAATTTCACTCTTAAACTGCGAGCTTTTTTATAAACATGTTGCTGAGTTTGGCACATTTGGCCGCGTCATCTTGTAAAGCTTTTTTTATTATTCTGGCTTTTTCAGCTCCACCTTTTCTCTTCCTATTAACCATATTCTTGTATTTTTCAGCTCGCTATTTCGGGCGGTTGGTCGGTCAGTACCAGGTCCATAAACGTGTTACCACCCTGTGGCGCATGCGCGCTTGTTTTTTGTCTGAACGGCATCTTCTACCAAGTGTATCAGTAGCGGGGTGTGTGGTGGGGGGGGGGGGGGGGGGGGGGGGGGCTGGGAAGTGCCTTAAACAAGCCTAGCTAACCGTACCACCGTGTGACTGTCGCCTACCATTGAACGTCTGACTGACATGACATGATATCAACACCTTACTAACGTCTGCGTTACGCCTGCGTTGCGTGTTAATTAAAGTCATAATGTGCATAGTTTATATTTATATCCTGTTATCGCTAAAGGCCTAGAAAAGATGATGTCCAATCTATAGGTAATCTGTCTTTCCCTCAACACCTCACAACACTACAGACCCTGGTTCTTTCCCAGGCTGTATCAAAACCGGCTGTGATAGGGCAGCACACAATTGGCCCAGCGTCGTCCGGGTCAGGGTTTGGCCGGGATAGGTCGTCATTGTAAATAATAATTTGTTCTTAACTGACTTGCCTAGTTAAATAAAGGTTCATAATTTAAAAAAAAAACATGCAAACAAAAGATAACGTGTAACTTAAACCGTTATGCAATTATTAGGAGACTAGATACAAATATCTAATCCTGGAAGCTGTGTTCTAGCATTAATTTATTGAGGCAAGCAGATCAGAGATGTCATGGTGGTACTCAAGCAGATCAGAGATGTTAAGGTGGTACTCAAGCAGATCAGAGATGTCATGGTGGTACTCAAGCAGATCAGAGATGTTAAGGTGGTACTCAAGCAGATCAGAGATGTCATGGTGGTACTCAAGCAGATCAGAGATGTTAAGGTGGTACTCAAGCAGATCAGAGATGTTAAGGTGGTACTCAAGCAGATCAGAGATGTCATGGTGGTACTCAAGCAGATCAGAGATGTTAAGGTGGTACTCAAGCAGATCAGAGATGTCATGGTGGTACTCAAGCAGATCAGAGATGTCATGGTGGTACTCAAGCAGATCAGAGATGTCATGGTGGTACTCAAGCAGATCAGAGATGTCATGGTGGTACTCAAGCAGATCAGAGATGTCATGGTGGTACTCAAGCAGATCAGAGATGTCATGGTGGTACTCAAGCAGATCAGAGATGTCATGGTGGTACTCAAGCAGATCAGAGATGTCATGGTGGTACTCAAGCAGATCAGAGATGTCATGGTGGTACTCAAGCAGATCAGAGATGTCATGGTGGTACTCAAGCAGATCAGAGATGTCATGGTGGTACTCAAGCAGATCAGAGATGTCATGGTGGTACTCAAGCAGATGCCATGTCTAAATGTGATACACACACATATGTATGGTCATATTTTTTATGTTTTATTTTATTTATTTTGGTCCCAGGTATTTTTCAGCCAACGGTAACTTGTGTGTGTTTTATATGCGCTACAGTCAATTATGATTGCATATTTATTTACATTAACTATATAATTATTCATATACGCCTACTGTGTTATAGCTAATTAATTTGCTAGCTAACTAACGTTAGCCTGCATAGCTGGAACTTCTGAAGAAGGAAGGAGGGAGTTTCAGGCAGTTTCAGAACATAATTGTTGTTGTTGCACTCGCAAACGGAATACGCTCCTCAACCCAACATTCTCTTTTGTTTCAGTATTCTTGGTATAACTTGAAGAGATACGCTTTTATTTCTTTCAAAGTTTGTGCACAATTTTTTTTTACATCCCTGTTAGTGAGAATTTCTCATTTGCCAAATTATTTCATCCACCTGACAGGTGTGTTATATCAAGAAGCTGATTAAACAGCATGATCATTACACAGGTGCACCTTGTTCTGGGGACAATAAAAGGCCACTCTAAAATGTGCAGTTTTGTCACACAACACAATGCCACAGATATGTCAAATTTTAAGAGAGTTTGCAATTGGCATGGTGACTGCAGGAATGTCCACCAGAGCTGTTGGCATGGTGACTGCAGGAATGTCCACCAGAGCTGTTGCCAGATAATGTATTGTTTCTCTACCATAAGCCGCCTCCATTGTCGTTTTAGAGAACCAGCGGTTTGCCGATGTCACCATTGTGAACAGAGTGTCCATGGTGGCGGTGGGGTTATGGTACGGGCAGGCATAAGCTACGCCATCACCTCATGTTTCTTGAATACAAAGTGCTATGTTTGGGGCAAATCCAATACAACACATTACTGAGTACCACTCTCCATACGTTCAATCATAGTGGTGGCTGCATCATGTTATGGGTATGCTTGTAATCGTTAAGGGCTGAGGTGTTCTTCAGGATAAAATATAAATGGAATGGAGCTAAACACAGACAAAATCCTAGAAGAACTTATGAGCTATATCCAGTAGGGGGAGACAGGGACCAGTAAACTCAGGAGTGGGCACAAGAGGAATGCAGCTTTCCATAGACTGACATCAGACATCAGACACGACACATACACACGCTAGAACCCTACGTACTTCATATGTCACACACTTAATTTGGGTGCATAATTAGACCCTCACCGGGGCGACAGCAGTCCTGCATCATCACAAACACAAGGGTTTCCCCTAGTGCATTCTGGTTAATACACAGACACAGAGTCTCCATACTATGTGCGCGTATATGTGCATGTGTGTGTGTATGTGTGTGTCCATGACCTTGACTATGTGTGTGTGTGTGTGTGTGTGTGTGTGTGTGTGTGTGTGTGTGTGTCCATGACCTTGACTATGTGCGTGTGTGTGTGTGTGTGTGTGTGTGTGTGTCCATGACCTTGACTATGTGCGTGTGTGTGTGTGTGTGTGTGTGTCCATGACCTTGACTATGTGCGTGTGCATGCATGGCCCCTGTAAGGTATAATTATCGGTTTTAGGCATTAATACCATAGGTCTGCTATGCAACCTGCCATTGTCATTTTGTAAACTATGTTTAAGCAAGGATTAAGGCCTACTTCAATGTACAAGTTAAGAGAGCAGAAACTGTGTGGTTAATTATATAAAGTGAGGCTAGTGATGCATGCAAGAAGAATGTTTCACAGGCTAGAGAGTTAGCTACATGAGAGACCACTAAGTACTGAAAGTGCAACAACTGGAACTGAACGTACGATCATGTCCTTGACACCACCTGCAAAGCTACGAGATAACAACAACGCCTGACAATAGGAGTGCGTCACGAGGCTGGGACCAGCCTGCACGCCAACGATAGGCTGAGTAAGTCTAAACCACACTCAGCCTCTACTCTGACAGGCCAGCAAGGAGCGGGAACTATTCTGTCGGGAGTATTTAAGGAAGAACAAAGGATATGACAGTCTCTTCTTCTTTTTCCTGTTCTTTCTCAATAGATCTTGCTTTCTTTTTCTCTCTCTCTCTCTTTCTCTCTTTATCTCTCTCTCTCTCTTCTCAAGCCCTGCTAGCTGTTTGCCCTGCGTGGTGTCACAGTGAGCCTGTATATACAAACTTTATACTTACCATCTAAGGGTTTGCTAGAATAAAATACATAGATGATTTAAACTGTGTAGTAATCCTTTTGTTCCAATACCAGATTTGAATTGACGCGACCCTAACACCCCTTATGGGGAGATAGAGCCTGTAACAAGGAGATAAACTGAGTTAGAGGAGACAGACAGACAGACAGACAGACAGACAGACAGACAGACAGACAGACAGACAGACAGACAGACAGACAGACAGACAGACAGACAGACATACAGACAGACAGACAGACAGACAGACAGACAGACAGACAGACAGACAGACAGACAGACAGACAGGAAGTAGGGGGAGAGAAGGAGATTTAACCAGGTAGGTCAGTTGAGAACAAGTTCTCATTTGCAATAATACAAATAAATATGGGGATGAGGTAGTAGTGTGGGCTATTTACAGAAGGGCTGTATACAGGTGCAGTGATCGATAAGCAGCTTTGACAGCTGATGCTTAAAGTTATTGAGGGAGATAGGAACCTCTAGCTTCAAGGATTTTTGCAGTTCGTTCCAGTCATTGGCAGCAGAGAACTGGAAGGAATGGCGGCCAAAGGAGGTGTTGGCTTTGGGGGTGACCAGTGACAAGTGAGATATACAATGGGAGAGAGGAGGAGAGAAGGAGATGGGAGAGAGGAGGAGATGGGAGAGGAGGAGATGGGGGAGAGAAGGAGATGGGAGAGAGGAGAGAGAGAAGGAGAGAAGGAGATGGGAGAGAGAAGGAGATGGGAGAGAGGAGAGAGAGAAGGAGAGAAGGAGATGGGAGAGAGGAGGAGATGGGAGAGAGGAGAGAGAGAAGGAGAGAAGGAGATGGGAGAGGGAGAGAGAGGAGGAGAGAAGGAGATGGGAGAGAGGAGAGAGAGAAGGAGAGAAGGAGATGGGAGAGAGAAGGAGATGGGAGAGAGGAGAGAGAGAAGGAGAGAAGGAGATGGGAGAGAGGAGGAGATGGGAGAGGGAGAGAGAGGGAGAGAGAGGGGGAGAGAGAGGGAGGGAGGGAAAGAGGGAAAGAGGGAGAGAGAGAGGGAGAGAGGGAGAGAGAGGGAGAGGGAGAGAGAGAGGGAACAGAGTTTCTTCCACATGCTCCTCAGCTGTGTAAACTGAAGTTCTGTGCTGCGTCTCGGATTCCCCCAGAAAAAGGGGGATATTTATAGAAGTCCTGGCGGTGTCAGCCCGTGGACCCTAGCTCTGTCACACCCTCTAATATTATTATTATTACTTTATACGTGCAAAAATTGAAACTGTCAGCAACCTGAGAGGCCTGGAGAGACACTGTGTGTGTGTGTGTGTGTGTGTGTGTGTGTGTGTGTGTGTGTGGGTGTGTGTGTGTGTGTGTGTGTGTGTGAGAGAGAGGGAGTAAGTATGCATATGTGTGGGAAAGTGAACAGAGAGAACAGAGGGAGAGAGAACAGAGAGAACAGAGGGAGAGAGAACAGAGAGAACAGAGGGAGAGAGAACAGAGAGAACAGAGGGAGAGAGAACAGAGAGAACAGAGGGAGAGAGAACAGAGAGAACAGAGGGAGAGAGAACAGAGAGAACAGGGGGAGAGAGAACAGAGGGAGTGAGAACAGAGGGAGAGAGAGCAGAGAGAACAGAGGGAGAGAGAACGGAGGGAGAGAGAACAGAGGGAGAGAGAACAGAGAGAATAGAGGGAGAGAGAACAGAGGGAGAGAGAACAGAGGGAGAGAGAACAGAGGGAGAGAGAACAGAGAGAACAGAGGGAGAGAGAACAGAGAGAACAGAGGGAGAGAGAACAGAGAGAACAGAGGGAGAGAGAACAGAGGGAGAGAGAACAGAGAGAACAGAGGGAGAGAGAACAGAGAGAACAGAGGGAGAGAGAACAGAGGGAGTGAGAAAAGAGAGAACAGAGAACAGAGAGAACAGAGGGAGTGAGAAAAGAGGGAGAGAGAACAGAGAGAACAGAGGGAGAGAGAACAGAGGGAGAGAGAACAGAGGGAACAGATGGAGAGAGAACAGAGAGAACAGAGGGAGAGAGAACAGAGGGAGAGAGAACAGAGGGAACAGATGGAGAGAGAACAGAGAGAACAGAGGGAGAGAGAACAGCGAGAACAGATGGAGAGAGAACAGAGAGAACAGAGGGAGAGAGAACAGCGAGAACAGAGGGAGAGAGAACAGAGGGAGAGAGAACAGAGAGAACAGATGGAGAGAGAACAGAGAGAACAGAGGGAGAGAGAACAGAGGGAGAGAACAGAGGTAGAGAGAACAGAGGGAGAGAGAACAGAGGGAGAGAACAGAGAACAGAGGGAGAGAGAACAGAGAACAGAGGGAGAGAGAACAGAGAGAACAGAGGGAGAGAGAACAGCGAGAACAGAGGGAGAGAGAACAGAGGGAGAGAACAGAGGGAGAGAGAACAGAGGGAGAGAGAACAGAGAACAGAGGGAGAGAGAACAGAGGGAGAGAGAACAGAGAGAACAGAGGGAGAGAGAACAGAGAACAGAGAGAACAGAGGGAGAGAGAACAGAGAACAGAGAGAACAGAGGGAGAGAGAACAGAGAGAACATAGGGAGAGAGAACAGAGAGAACAGAAGGAGAGAGAACAGAGGGAGAGAGAACAGAGAACAGAGGGAGAGAGAACAGAGAACAGAGGGAGAGAGAACAGAGGGAGAGAGAACAGAGGGAGAGAGAACAGAGAGAGAGAGAACAGAGAACAGAGGGAGAGAGAACAGAGGGAGAGAGAACAGAGAGAACAGAGGGAAAGAGAACAGAGGGAGAGAGAACAGAGAACAGAGAGAACAGAGGGAGAGAGAACAGAGAACAGAGAGAACAGAGGGAGAGAGAACAGAGGGAGAGAGAACAGAGAGAACATAGGGAGAGAGAACAGAGAGAACAGAAGGAGAGAGAACAGAGGGAGAGAGAACAGAGAACAGAGGGAGAGAGAACAGAGAACAGAGGGAGAGAGAACAGAGGGAGAGAGAACAGAGGGAGAGAGAACAGAGGGAGAGAGAACAGAGGGAGAGAGAACAGAGAACAGAGGGAGAGAGAACAGAGAACAGAGGGAGAGAGAACAGAGGGAGAGAGAACAGAGGGAGAGAGAACAGAGAACAGAGGGAGAGAGAACAGAGAGAACATAGGGAGAGAGAACAGAGAGAACAGAAGGAGAGAGAACAGAGGGAGAGAGAACAGAGAACAGAGGGAGAGAGAACAGAGAACAGAGGGAGAGAGAACAGAGGGAGAGAGAACAGAGGGAGAGAGAACAGAGGGAGAGAGAACAGAGAACAGAGGGAGAGAGAACAGAGAACAGAGGGAGAGAGAACAGATGGAGAGAGAACAGAGAACAGAGGGAGAGAGAACAGAGGGAGAGAGAACAGAGGGAGAGAGATAAAGAAACTGGGGACAGAGAGAAAGAACAGAAAAGTTGGCATGAATGGAGGGGTGTAACCTAACCTACTGAACTTATTAGAGCTGTCAAAGATCGAGGGAGTGAGAGAACAGAGGGAAGGCGTGAGAGGGGTGGAGCGGTGGCAGACAGACATGAGCACATATTCCACATCCAGATTATCATTTTCCCTTAAATTACACAGACGTGTTGAAACAGACTGCACACACACACACATACTAAGAGAGATCAACATCCACCTGGTAACAGATGTGAACACACACATACAGACACACAAAACGTCTCATAGACATAACACACAGGCCCTCACACACACCCGCTGCCAGGAGAGGAACATTCCAGACAGAACAGGTGGGTGGAACCAGACAGATCTATCAGGACACTTTGATCCTCCCCATTCCACCATCCCAATACTGTCACCAACACAGAAATACACATAACAGATCTGACCTATCCATACTGTAGCCAACACAGAAATACACACAATAGATCTGACCTAGCCATACTGTAGCCAACACAGACATACACACAATAGATCTGACCTATCCCTACTGTCACCAACACAGAAATACACATAACAGATCTGACCTATCCATACTGTAGCCAACACAGAAATACACACAATAGATCTGACCTAGCCATACTGTAGCCAACACAGAAATACACACAATAGATCTGACCTAGCCATACTGTAGCCAACACAGAAATACACACAATAGATCTGACCTATCCCTACTGTAGCCAACACAGAAATACACACAATAGATCTGACCTATCCCTACTGTAGCCAACACAGAAATACACACAACAGATCTGACCTCTCCCTACTGTAGCCAACACAGAAATACACACAATAGATCTGACATATCCCTACTGTAGCCAACACAGAAATACACACAATAGATCTGACCTATCCCAACTGTAGCCAACACAGAAATACACACAATAGATCTGACATATCCCTACTGTAGCCAACACAGAAATACACACAATAGATCTGACCTATCCCTACTGTAGCCAACACAGAAATACACACAATAGATCTGACCTATCCCTACTGTCACTAGTGCTGAGCTCAGGAAATGTTTTAGTAATTTTGGACACATTTCATGGTCAAACAGGGAAATGGTTTCAAATGGTTTTCCACCATTCATTTTTCCCATAGAGAACTTTAGAAACAGTTATAATAAGGGCTGTGTTTGGTGTAGGCTTACCCTGGCGTGACGTTTTGATAACCGTGTAAATCTCTCTCGGACAAAGTGACTTTTATCAATATATTCGTCTATTTACTCTCAGATTCGAATAATGCTAATTAGCATCAAAGTAGACATCATGCAAAACTACAAATCCCTGCAAGCTCCTGCACGTCATCTCTAACGGACACCTTTGCTAACAGGTATTGTGTCAATTTAAAACTTGCACAAGACAGTTCACAGAATTGTCCATTTAAAGAAATGTTGCCAATTGATTAATTACTACATGTAGCTAACATTCGATAGTTAATCCAGAGATTCTTACCTTTACCTCAAAGCCTACACAAAACACAGCCCTTATTTGAAGTGTTTCTAAAATTCTTTATGGTGGAAAAAACAATTAGAACCGTTTCCCTGTTTGACCGCTAGGTTTTAATATATAAAATATATATTTTTTTAGCCGTTATTTAACACGGCAAGTCAGTTAAGAACAAATTCTTATTTACAATGACGGCCTACCGACAGGGTCAGCCTGTGGAGAAAACTAGGTGTTTACAATGACGGCCTTGCTAAAGGACACATCGACAAGTTTTTCACCTTGTCGGCTCGTGTATTTGAACTAGCGACCTTTCGGTTATTGGCCCAACGCTCTAACCACTAGGCTATCTGCCACCGTGTTATAGTCACTATTTTTTGGCTTTCCATTATAAAGCTGTTAAATAATTTGAATGCAATTATTTCATAATGCATTTAATGTTTAAAAAAAGAAACAAAACCTAAATGTGTCCATTTCTTTGTAAAACCGAACCGAGCTCAAAAGCGCTAATCACTCAGTACTGTCACCAAAACAGAAATACACATAATAGATCTGACTGTGATAAGTGGTTGCTTTCCCCTACTAAACACATCTGAATGCAGTGACTGTATGTTAGTTTATCTGTATTCTATCACCCAAGAATATACAATAACTGATCTGATATGGAACACAGGGCCCTCGACCGTAGACCAGGGCTATTCAAATCTTTCCCTGCAAGATCCGGAGCCTCAACTTGCTGCTTTTCTATTCTACCTGATCATTAATTGCACCCACCTGGTGTCCCAGGTCTAAATTACTCCCTGATTAGAGGGAAAGACTGGGAATAAAGCAGTGGAACTGGCTTCCAGTAGGGTTACTATATGACGCTCAACAATCTATTGAATTCAAAGCTACACCATCACCACTATATCTGTAGGTGTAGTAATAACTATACACCATCACCACTATATCTGTAGGTGTAGTAATAACTATACACCATCACCACTATATCTGTAGGTGTAGTAATAACTATACACCATCACCACTATATCTGTAGGTGTAGTAATAACTATACACCATCACCACTATATCTGTAGGTGTAGTAATAACTATACACCATCACCACTATATCTGTAGGTGTAGTAATAACTATACACCATCACCACTGTTACCATCTCTAGGTGTAGTAATAACTATACACCATCACCACTGTTACCATCTCTAGGTGATGTAATATAGTAACTCCCATAGTAATAACTATTCCATTACACTACTACAGTAGTAATAACTATTCCATTACACTGCTACAGTAGTAATAACTATTCCATTACACTACTACAGTAGTAATAACTATTAATTTCTATATTTTACAGTGACACTTTGCATCGTCAATGGCGGGTTCTGTCCTGAAGGTGGCAGTATTTAAAGGGGCTTTATGCCGCTAGGCTGCACTTGAGACGCCTAAGGTAAACAGCCAGAAGTTCTTTACTACACCCTCAGTGAAATCATCATCTTCATCATCATCACTATCCCCCCCTGCAACATGATTTAGTTTTTACTGTCCTTTTCAGCATCACTGTCATCACCATCACCTCCATCACCTGTCATCACCTCCATCACCTGTCATCACCATCACCTCCATCACCTCCATCACCTGTCATCACCATCACCTCCATCACCTGTCATCACCATCACCTCCATCAAATCTGGTAAATCTTACCCAGAACGCCCCCCCCCCCATGTAGGATGGGAAAATAGATAGGAAGGAAAGGAAAGAAAGGAAAGGAAGGAAGGCGAAGGAGGAGGAGGAGGAGGCAGGAGGAGGAGGAGGAGGAGGCAGGAGGAGGAGGAGGCAGGAGGAGGAGGAGGAGGAGGCAGGAGAGGGGGTACTGACCTATTGTTCTCCTCTGCAAGGCTACTGAGGACATGGGTCAAAGTTCAAAATATGTGTGTGTTCAGACTGACCTGAACTTTAGGGCACATTCCAGCAAATCACTCAGTACAATGTCACTTCACTGGGAAAAATATCAGAATCTCCCTAATATGAGCCAAGACTGTGTGTGTGTGTGTGTGTGTGGAGAACCCCTGCCTAAGGGTTAGTGAGACAGATGATTGACGGCATACACTATCCTCCAGTCTAAATCCTCGCATTCTCTAGCCTAACCCCTCCCATTCTCTAGCCTAACCCCTCCCATCCTCTAGTCTAACCCCTCCCATCCTCTAATATAACCCCTTCCATTCTCTAGTCTAACCCCTCCCATCCTCCTGTCTAAACCCCTCCCATCCTCTAGTCTAACCCCTCCTATTTTGTAGTCTAACCCCTCCCATTCTCTAATCTGCCCCCTCCCATCTTTTAGTATAACCCCTCCCATCCTCTAGTCTTACCCCTCCCATCTTCTAGTCTAACCCTCCCATACTCTAGTTTAACCCCTCCCATCCTCCAGTCTAAACCCTCCCATCCTCTAGTCTTACCCCTCCCATCCTCCAGTCTAAACCCTCCCATCCTCCAGTCTAACCCCTCCTCTCCTCCTCCAGTCTAACCCCTCCCATTCTCTAGTCTTACCCCTCCCATCTTCTAGTCTAACCCTCCCATACTCTAGTTTAACCCCTCCCATCCTCCAGTCTAAACCCTCCCATCCTCCAGTCTAACCCCTCCTCTCCTCCTCCAGTCTAACCCCTCCCATTCTCTAGTCTAACCCCTCACGTCCTCTAGTCTAAACCCTCCCATACTCTAGTTTAACCCCTCCCATCCTCCAGTCTAACCCCTCCCATTCTCTAGTCTTACCCCTCCCATCTTCTAGTCTAACCCTCCCATACTCTAGTTTAACCCCTCCCATCCTCCAGTCTAAACCCTCCCATTCTCTAGTCCAACCCCTCACGTCCTCTAGTCTAAACCCTCCCATACTCTAGTTTAACCCCTCCCATCCTCCAGTCTAACCCCTCCCATTCTCTAGTCTAACCCCTCCCATTCCCATATTCATTCCCCCGGCCCCCTACACCCCCCCTACCTTACCCCCATCCTCCCCCACAGCCTTTTATAAGTGTGTGGGCGTGTCTGTAAAGGCGACACCTTAATGACCCCCAGGATAATTAGGTAATTAGATTCTTTAAAGCATAAGAAGTCATAAACACAGATTAACACATAAACAGGTCGGTCTGTCGGACAGCTCTCTGAGTCCAGCGCCTGGCCAAAACATGAGCAGCCAGTAAGAAGGAAATAACACAAGGAGGACGACGAGGAAAAAAGTAAATTGTGACAGAAAACGTTTGTTAAAATTATTAGTTTCCCTCCCTTTTTATGTTTTCATCACACTGCACCCCTCCCTCCTTCATTCTCTCTCTCTCTCTCTCTCTCTCTCTTCTCCCTCCCTCCCCCCTCCTCTCTCTCTCTCCCCTCAGTACCTGACATTGTGGCTCTACGCCCAATGAGTCACACCTCTGTTAAAACCATCAGAGAAAAAGAGAGAGGGAGAAAGAGAGGGAGGGAAAAAGACAGGGACGGAGGGAGGGAGAGAGAGAGAGGGAGGGAGGGATGGATGGAGAGAGAGAGGGAGGGAGAGAGAGAGAGAGAGAGAGAGAGGGAGGGAGAGAGAGAGGGAGGGAGAAAGAGAGGGAGAAAGAGAAGGAGGGAGAGAGAGGGAGGAAGAAAGAGAGGGAGGGAGGGAGAGAGAGAAGGAGAGTAAACGGCAGGGTAGGAAGGGAAAAGCAGGAGTCTATGACAGAGGGAAAAAGAAAGAGTGAAAGAGCGAGAGAGAGAAAGAGAGAGGGGGAACCTCCGGGGAGAGAGGAGAGCAGAGAGTGAATGTAACTTTTTGACTCCAGTAGTCAGTGTGTGCATGTCAGTAACATTTAGCCTGTAGACAACAACACTCTCCAGTCACTCCTCACATCACACACGCAGACAGAGTGAAAGCAAGGCTGCAGCCCTACATCAGCATCTCCCCAGCGGTTGCCCCTGGATACCACACAAACACTGCCTCTTGGGTAACACAGAGTCAGCAGAGGATATACACGGGTCACACACACTCCCCTCTGGGAGAGGGTAGGGGAGGGGAGTTCTCGCTCTGTCTAATGTGACACTGCATGACAACCTCATCCTTGACCTCTGACCTCGGTGTGTTTGTTTTATGAGCACCAGGACACAGTGTCTGTGTGTTGCCTGTCATCAGGCAGCGGGTTTGTACAGCACATTTCTGTGGCGAGGTCAAAATGTCTCTGACATGCCTCTGACTGAAATGGGCTTCCTACTGTTGACAGATGACAACCAATCCCTCGTTCAGTCAGTCAATCAATCAATCAATCAATCAATCAATCGAATAGATCTGAATTTGTTATCATTGCATCAGCAGGATTCCTTAGTCTTTAAAGAATCCATCCAGTGGAGCAGTACAGGACCACCATGCTACACAAACTCTAGCCACAACACAAGCCTCTTTTCTGGGAGTCAACCCTAACTCCAGCCACAGGCATAGCAACATAACAGGCCTATGTCTGTCCATAAGTACACAGCTTTCTCAAGTCTTACTACCAGACACCCACAAACCTTTTGTCTTTTACTCAGAACTCCAGCAGAGAAAGACCAAGAGCCTTGGAACCAGTCCACTGCAAAGCACATTCCCAAAGCCATTTTTCTTTTTTTAAGTGTGGGATGGGGTCGAAAAACAATTACGGTAAAAAATGACTAATATGTCACAGACACTGTTTTTTTTCCATCTTTCTCTGTCTTTCTTTCTTCTTGAGAACTCCCTTTCATTTCAAACCCCTGTAATTACAAACACTCCTCTCCAGCTGAAACAATGATAATGATGGTGTATGTGTGTGTTCATCAAAGCGGTGTTGACGTTGATGTGGAGGACAGAGAGAATTAACACGATCTGGGCATGCAGCTCCGCAAGTGAGAGAATGGTGTGAGAGAGAGAGAGAGAGAGAGAGAGAGAGAGAGAGAGAGAGAGAGAGAGAGAGAGAGAGAGAGTGTGTATGTGCGTGTGTACATATGTTGATTTCTGACTTGGTAGATACAATCCATCACACAGCTGCTCTGGTGAGAGTAATGAAGAACCTACACTTAGAGTGAATAGCAGACAGACACTGTGACACAGACAGACAGACACTGTGACACAGACAGACAGACACTGTGACACAGACAGACAGACAGACACTGTGACACAGACAGACAGACACTGTGACACAGACAGACAGACAGACAGACAGACACTGTGACACAGACAGACAGACACTGTGACACAGACAGACAGACACTGTGACACAGACAGACAGACAGACAGACACTGTGACACAGACAAACAGACAGACACTGTGACACAGACAGACAGACAGACAGACAGACAGACAGACAGACAGACAGACAGACAGACAGACAGACAGACAGACAGACAGACAGACAGACAGACAGACAGACAGACAGACACTGTGACACAGACAGACAGACAGACAGACACTGTGACACAGACAGACAGACAGACAGACAGACACTGTGACACAGACAGACAGACAGACAGACTGACTGACTGACTGACTCAGACAGAGAGAAGAGACCATCAGACAGAGAGCCAGACAGAGAGCCAGACAAAGAGACAGACAGAGAGCCAGACAGAGAGAAGAAATCATCAGACAGACAGACAGACAGACAGAGAGCCAGACAGAGAGACAGACAGAGAGCCAGACAGAGAGCCAGACAGAGAGCCAGACAGAGAGCCAGACAGAGAGCCAGACAGAGAGACAGACAGAGAGCCAGACAGAGAGCCAGACAGACAGAGAGCCAGACAGACAGAGAGCCAGACAGAGAGCCAGAGAAGAGATCATCAGAGATACTGCTTGGTTGTGTAGAGGTACAGTTCATGTGGAACATATGTGAGTGTAGATCTATGTGGTTATGAACAAGGTATGAGATATGATCTCTCCTGCGCTCTGTGTGTATGTGTGCATGCACGCGTTGTGTGTGTGTGTGTGTGTGTGTTTGTGTATGCGTGGGTGTGTGTGTGTCCGAGGCACAGTGAAGTTGTGTTTGGAGCAGGCCCAGGCTGGTTGTGTTTGGAGCAGGCCCAGGCTGGTTGTGTTTGGAGCAGGCCCAGGCTGGTTGTGTTTGGAGCAGGCCCAGGCTGGTTGTGTTTGGAGCAGGCCCAGGCTGGTTGTGTTTGGAGCAGGCCCAGGCTGGTTGTGTTTGGAGCAGGCCCAGGCTGGTTGTGTTTGGAGCAGGCCCAGGCTGGTTATGTTTGGAGCAGGCCCAGGCTGATTGTGTTTGGAGCTCAAAGCGCTGAACGTCATAATCAGAGATGTCATGGAGCGAAACAGTAATCACCTACACACTCACGCCAAGTTAGAGCACCAGTCACTGTGCACTGCGTGTGTGCGTGTGTGCATGCTGTGTTTGAGGGAACAAGTGAGACAAAGAAACAGAGAGGTAGAAAGAGAGAGAGAGAGAGAGAGAGAGAGAGAGGGAGAGGGAGAGAGGGAGAGAGGGAGAGAGAGAGAGAGAGAGAGAGAATGCATAATGAGTGTTTGTGTGTATTAGAAACACGTATGTGTCTGGAGAGTGCATTTTCTCTCTCATACTCTTTCTTTCTCCCTCTCTCCATGTCATTCTCCTATCCCACCCTCTATTGTCCATTTTAACATGCTGCTCCTGCAGGCAGTGAAATATTTAACTACACAAATGGGCTTGTTTCTGCACTTTGGCTATATCAAAAACAACCCTGCCCTCACTCCCTCACGGGTCTGGCTTTAGGAGTTCTAGAATGTTACAGAGCAACAATGACTCTCTGAACCCTGGCCACTACTCTAACCATTCACCTAACCACCTAACCACCTCCTCACCTAACCACCTAACCACCTAACCACCTCCTCACCTAACCACCTAACCACCTAACCACCTCCTCACCTAACCACCTAACCACCTAACCACCTCCTCACCTAACCACCTAACCACCTAACCACCTAACCACCTAACCACCTCCTCACCTAACCACCTAACCACCTCCTCACCTAACCACCTAACCACCTAACCACCTCCTCACCTAACCACCTAACCACCTAACCACCTAACCACCTAACCACCTCCTCACCTAACCACCTAACCACCTAACCACCTAACCACCTCCTCACCTAACCACCTAACCACCTAACCACCTCCTCACCTAACCACCTAACCACCTAACCACCTCCTCACCTAACCACCTCCTCACCTAACCACCTAACCACCTCCTCACCTAACCACCTAACCACCTAACCACCTCCTCACCTAACCACCTAACCACCTAACCACCTCCTCACCTAACCACCTCCTCACCTAACCACCTAACCACCTCCTCACCTAACCACCTAACCACCTAACCACCTCCTCACCTAACCACCTAACCACCTAACCACCTCCTCACCTAACCACCTAACCACCTAACCACCTAACCACCTAACCACCTAACCACCTCCTCACCTAACCACCTAACCACCTCCTCACCTAACCACCTCCTCACCTAACCACCTAACCACCTAACCACCTCCTCACCTAACCACCTAACCACCTCCTCACCTAACCACCTAACCACCTAACCACCTCCTCACCTAACCACCTAACCACCTCCTCACCTAACCACCTAACCACCTAACCACCTCCTCACCTAACCACCTAACCACCTAACCACCTCCTCACCTAACCACCTAACCACCTCCTCACCTAACCACCTAACCACCTAACCACCTCCTCACCTAACCACCTAACCACCTAACCACCTCCTCACCTAACCACCTAACCACCTCCTCACCTAACCACCTAACCACCTCCTCACCTAACCACCTAACCACCTAACCACCTCCTCACCTAACCACCTAACCACCTAACCACCTCCTCACCTCAACAGCCGTATGAGAATCCATATGACTTAGTGATAGGGTGTAGACAACCTGAAGCACAGCAGAGTTAACACACTGTCAAATGCCATGCAATGAGCACCTCAACAAGGGACCGATGGGAGTAACGTGTGTATGTGAGGGCTACCCTGCTCAGGGCATTGACTGAATTGTTTCCACATGTGTCTTAATGCAGAGCTCTGGGCGGGTTGGTGGGGGGGGGGGGTCAGGTTTCACTGCACCATACACACAGAGAGAGAGAGAGAGAGAGCGAGAGAGTGCGAGAGAGAGAGAGAGAGAGAGAGAGCTGAACTAGAGTTCCCACGACCAACAACACACACACACTTCGACAATCAGCATACACACAGAGAGCAACAAACACCTCAACCAATAACCAACCAATAACCTCAACTAAGAACACACACACACAATAACCACCAGCACACATATATTCTATATATTATACACACGTTGGATATGCATGCCATAAGCTACAAAAGCCACACTTATGCAAGTGTTGCACATTGTATTACACTCTGTTACTTTACCACTCCCTGTGCACTCTCATCATCACACACACATACACCACTTCTTCCCTGGCACAGCTGTCCCGAGGGCTGTGGGCACACAGGCGTTTTACTGGCACGACACATGGAAGGAAAATCTGAATGTGTTCTCACTAATCACTCCCCTATTCCACCCAGAGAGAGAGAGAGAGCGAGAGATAGAGAGAGAGAGATTGAGAGAGAGAGAGAGAGAGAGAGAGAGAGAAAGAGCGAGAGATAGATTGAGAGAGAACAGACTGAATCTGTCCAGAGCTCCAAATATAATTTCCACAACAATCAGAGGAGAAAAGAGAAAATGCTAACTGGCTGCAGTTGGTCTGGCCCTAGATGAAAGACAGAGGACATGGAGAGAGGGAAGAGAGAGAGAGAGGGAGGGAGGGAAGGAGGAGAAGGAGGAGAGAGGGAAGGAAGAAGGAGCGAGGGAGGGAAGGAAGAAGGAGCGAGGGAGGGAAGGAAGAAGGAGCGAGAGAGGTAAGGAAGAAGGAGCGAGGGAGGGAAGGAAGAAGGAGCGAGGGAGGGAAGGAGGAGCAGGAAGAGAGAGAGAGAGAGGGAGGGAGGGAAGGAGGAGAGCAGTTAAAACAAGAGAGGTTGGCCTGTATGAATGGATGGATGGATTGATAGAAGGGGACAAACGTGGGGAGGAATGAGAACCATGTCTGATGGCGTCGTTCTGATGTGTCCCATGATGTCCTCTATGTTTATTTTATTCTTTCACCTTTATTTAACCAGGTAGGTTTTATTTCACCTTTATTTAACCAGGTAGGTTTTATTTCACCTTTATTTAACCAGGTAGGTTTTATTCCACCTTTATTTAACCAGGTAGGTTTTATTTCACCTTTATTTAACCAGGTAGGCCAGTTGAGAACAAGTTCTCATTTACAACTGTGACCTGGCCAAGACAAAGCAAAGCGACAAAAACAACAACACAGAGTTACACAGTAAACAAACATAGTCAAAAACACAATAGAAAATCTATATACAGAGTGCAAAATGTAGTGCAAAATGCAGTAAGGTTAGGAGGTAGGACAATAAATAGACCATAGTGGTGATATAAATTACAGGTTAGCATTAACATGGGAATGAAGGATGTGCAAATTATGATGTGCAAATAGAGATACTGGAGTGCAAGATTAGCGAAAAATAATAAAAATAAATATGGGGATGAGGTAGTAGTATGGGCTATTTACAGAAGGGCTATATACAGGTGCAGTGATCGATAAGCAGCTCTGACAGCTGATGCTTAAAATTAGTGAGGGAGATAGGAACCTCCAGCTTCAATGATTTTTGCAATTCGTTCCAGTCATTGGCAGCAGCGAACTGGAAGGAATGGCGGCCAAAGGAGGTGTTGGCTTTGGGGATGACCAGTGAAATATACCTGCTGGAGCGCATGCTACGGGTGGGTGTTGCTATCGTGACCAGTGAGCTGAGATAGGGCGGGGATTTACCTAGCAAAGACTTATAGATGACCTGGAGCCAGTGGGTTTGGCAACGAATATATAATGAAGGCCAGCCAACGAGAGCATACAGGTCACAGTGGTGGGTAGTGTATGGGGCTTTGGTAACAAAACGGATGGCACTGTGATAGACTACATCCAATTTGCTGAGCAGAGTGTTGGAGGCTAATTTGTAAATGACATCGCCGAAATCAAGGATCGGTAGGATAGTCAGTTTTACAAGGGCATGTTTGGCAGCATGAGTGAAGGAGGCTCTGTTGCGAAATAGGAAGCCAATTCTGGATTTAATTTTGGATTGGAGATGGTTGATGTGAGTCTGGAAGTTGAGTTTACAGTCTAACCAGATGCCTAGGTATTTGTAGGTGTCCACGTATTCTAAGTCGGACCCGTCGAGAGTAGTGATGATAGTCCGGTGGGCGGGTGCTGGCAGCGTTCGATAGAAAAGCATGCATTTAGTTTTACTAGCGTTTAAGAGCAGTTGGAGCCACGGAAGGAGTGCTGTATGGCATTGAAGCTTGTTTGAAGGTTAGTAAACACAGAGTCCAAAGAGGGGCCAGATGTATACAGAATGGTGTCGTCTGCGTAGAGATGGATCAGAGTCACCAGCATGTACTGTACCACCTTCCTCCCTCTGTCTCCTCCTCCTCCTCCTCCCTTTCTAATCCCCATAACCTTCATTTTTCTATCCTCTCCTCCTTCTCTGTATCCGATCCCCTCTCATTATCTCTTCCCCCTCTCGCTCCTTCTCTCCCCACCCTGTGCTTAGCTTAGCCAGAGTTGTATCGGACCTGCTTATGAGCCAGGTGCAGAGCACAGCTAAAATGTCACCCAAGAACCGGGTGCCAGTAGAAAAGGTTAGCCTTGTGCTAACAATAGCTGTAGTCAACTATATGCTTGGGTTGAAGGCATGTAACGGATTACAAAGAAACTGTAACTGTAATTACGTTACCAGCTAAAATATTGTAAAGATTACCGGTCCTTTTGAAAAACTAGATGATTTCTTCAAGGATTACTTTTTAATTGACATTCAAATCAACATTGAAAAAAGTTTAAGTTCCGCCTGAGCGAGTCGGACCACAAGTCAGAGACCACTATCATGACACATCAAATGCGTTCGATGTAGGCTAACTACGGTGCAAGCTATGTCTTCCAATGGTGCGACTGCTGTCGGCATCAAAGATTCAACGACAAATTTAAATGAACACTTGGAGGACGACAGCAGTGGTGTAGCCTACGGGCGATATGGATATCACTTAGGCTTATTATTGATATCTACATAGCAATTACTGTATGTGAATCACACCCCTGATCTCCCAAATATTTGCACTTTACAGATTGTGGTTATTGTGGATGGCTGTTCAAAAATATATACAGTGCCTTAAGAACTTATTCACACCCCTTGACTTTTTCCACATTTTGTTGTGTTAGAACCTGAATTTATTGATTAAATTGAGATTGTGTCACTGGCCTAAACACAATACCCCATAATGTCAAAGAGGAATTATGTTTTTATAAATGTTTACAAATTAATAAAAAATGAAAAGCTGAAATGTCTTGAGTCCATAAGTATTCAACCCCTTTGTTATGGCAAGCCTGTATAACTTCAGGAGTAAAAATTTGCTTAACAAGTCACATAATAAGTTGCATCAACTCACTCTGTGTGCAATAATAGTGTTTAACATGATGTTTTAATGACTACCTCATATCTGTACCCCACACATACAATTATCTGTAAGGTCCCTCAGTCGAGCAGTGCGTTTCAAACACAGATTCAACCACAAAGACCAGGGAGGTTTTCCAATGCCTCGCAAAGAAGGACACCTATTGGTAGATAGGTAAATATATAAAAAAAAACAGACATTAAATATCCCTATGAGCATGGTGAAGTTATTAATGACACTTTGGATGGTGTATCAATACACCCAGTCACTACAAAGATACAGGCGTCCTTCCTAACTCAGTTGCCGGAGAGGAAGGAAACCACTTAGGGATTTGGTGAGTTTAAAACAGTTACAGAGTTTAATGGCTGTGATAGGAGAAAACTGAGGATGGATCAACAACATTGTAGTTACTCCACAATACTAACCTAAATGACAGAGTGAAAAGAATGAAGCCTGTACAGAATAAAACAAATATTACAAAACATGCATCTTGTTTGCAACAAGACACTAAAGTAATGCTGTAAAAAATGTGGCAAAGAAATTCACTTTTTGTCCTGAATAGAAAGTGTTATGTTTGGGTAAAATCCAACACATCACTGAGTACCACTCTCCATATTATCAAGCATGGTGGTGGCTGCATCATGTTATGGGTATACTCGTCATCGCTAAGCACAGGCAAAATCCCCCTAGAGGAAAACCTGGTTCAGTCTGCTTTCCACCAGACACTGGGAGATGAATTCACCTTTCAGCAGGACAATAACCTACAACACAAGGCCAAATATATGGTCGTGCTTACCAAGATTGAATGTTTCCGAGTGGCCTAGTCAAAGTTTTGACTTAAATCCGTTAGAAAATCTATGACGAGACATAAAAATGGCTGTCTAGCAATAAACATCAACCAACTTGACAGAGCTTGAAGAATTTTTTAAATAATAATGTGCAAATATTGTACAATCCAGGTGCAAAGCTCTTAGAGACTTACTCAGAAAGACTCACAGCTGTAATTGTGGTCAAAGGTGATTCTAATATGTATTGGCTTAGGGGTGTGAATACTTTTGTGAATTAGATATTTTTGTATTTCATTTTCAATACAGTTGCAAACATTTCTAAAAACATGTTTTCACTTTGTCATTATGGGGTTTTGTGTGAAGATTGGTGAGAAAAATAAAATAAATGTAATACATTTCAGTCTGTAACACAATAAAATGTCAAGGGGTATGAATACTTTCTGAAGGCACTGTAGGTGTATTTTTATGGTTGAACTGAAGAATTGTAGGCTAGGCTGCCTATCAGTCATTGTTTATGTGACCCGTGGACAGCCAGTGAAAAATGCGCTCTTTCAACAGCTGCGTAGTGTGTATCCCAGCCTATGGAATAAAAGTTTGAGGGAGTTCCTCCCTTGTAAACTTCTCCATGATATTATGCTCCAAACATACTGAAAAAAACCCAACTTTAATTCAAGACCACGAGTAGTGCTTTTATTGCTCAATCTAATTCGTAGTGATTTAAACAGACATGCTTAAACTTGTGTACCTTTGATAGAGTTCAACAGCTGCAAATGATCGAGATATCAAAGTGTCATTCATATAGTAATTAAGTATTCTAATTCTATGGTGTAAACGTAAACAATAGGCCTATAGCCAACGCAGCATATGGCATTTATTTTTCATATCATGCAAATAGCACTTTTCGGTAGTGCTCAAAGCATGCCATTCCACAAGCAGCATTTATTTTTCAACCATGTTTTGAAGCAATGAGCCCATGACAAAAACATTAGCAGAATAGGCCAATAAGTCCTTAGTTTTATAGGTTATGTTCAGGTTAAACAATTAGACTTATCTATAAGTCCTAGTCTTGAAGATCAAGGGGTATTTAATTAATTGGTATTTTATGTAAATATCTAGCCTACTCGTTTTATTATCTGTAATTCTCTCTCTCTCTCTCTCTCTCTCTCTCTCTCTCTCTCTCTCTCTCTCTCTCTCTCTCTCTCTCTCTCTCTCTCTCTCTCTCTCTCTCTCTCTCTCTCTCTCTCTCTCTCTCTCTCTCTCTCTCTCTCTCTCTCTCTCTCTCTCTCTCTCTCTCTCTCTCTCTCTCTCTCTCTCTCTCTCTCTCTCTCTCTCTCTCTCTCTCTCTCTCTCTCTCTCTCTCTCTCTCTCTCTCTCTCTCTCTCTCTCTCTCTCTCTCTCTCTCTCTCTCTCTCTCTCTCTCTCTCTCTCTCTCTCTCATTACTGTATGAATCTGAGGCAAAAGCAACAACACTTGATATTTTGTTTATCAAAGTTTAAATCCATTAAAGTGTGGTTGGTTTAAATGTTATTTAACCCTAAGAAGCAATTAAAGCCAAAGTGAAACCTTTTGGAAGCACAGACAGAGAGAGTTGACACTGTCTAACATGTTGTTGTTGTAGGAGATCTGTTCTACACACCATGTCTTTTTATCTGTAGGGGATTTAGCTCTGCTTTACAAATGTTTAGTGATCGCTGCTGCACACTCTTTCATTTTTAATTTAGTCACAGCCCAAGGCCATGTACTATCTGAGGCACTTTGGCTCGTCTGGTCTGGAGAGGACCCACGGACGACCCCACTGCCTGGACGACCCCACTGCCTGGACGACCCCACTGCCTGGACGACCCCACTGCCTGGACGACCCCACTGCCTGGGACAACCACACACACAGACAGAACAACCACACACACTCAAAGAAACATAGACGGAACACACCTGCTAACTCCACCGATCCACACGTTGACTTGCATAACGATCACTAACAGTCATACACCAGCTACCACCTCCTCAATTCAGACCCATTCAAATTCCTATTTTCCCTAAACATAAAGTATAACCCTAACCCTTAACATAGAGTATAACCCTTAACATAAAGTATAACCCTTAACATAGAGTATAACCCTAACCCTTAACATAGAGTATAACCCTTAACATAGAGTATAACCCTTAACATAAAGTATAACCCTAACCCTTAACATAGAGTATAACCCTTAACATAAAGTATAACCCTAACCCTTAACATAGAGTATAACCCTTAACATAAAGTATAACCCTTAACATAAAGTATAACCCTAACCCTTAACATAGAGTATAACCCTTAACATAAAGTATAACCCTTAACATAGAGTATAACCCTAACCCTTAACATAGAGTATAACCCTTAACATAGAGTATAACCCTTAACATAAAGTATAACCCTAACCCTTAACATAGAGTATAACCCTTAACATAGAGTATAACCCTTAACATAAAGTATAACCCTAACCCTTAACATAGAGTATAACCCTTAACATAAAGTATAACCCTTAACATAGAGTATAACCCTAACCCTTAACATAGAGTATAACCCTAACCCTTAACATAGAGTATAACCCTAACCCTTAACATAGAGTATAACCCTAACCCTTAACATAGAGTATAACCCTAACCCTTAACATAGAGTATAACCCTAACCCTTAACATAGAGTATAACCCTAACCCTTAACATAGAGTATAACCCTAACCCTTAACATAGAGTATAACCCTAACCCTTAACATAGAGTATAACCCTAACCCTTAACATAGAGTATAACCCACACACACACACACACACACGTGGTCTAGGCTCCAGTACAGAGACCTCTTTAGTCACACAGCTGTCTGTGCCACTTAGTGTAAGCACCAGTAAAGAAGAGGTTTTGACAGAGAGAGAAAACACGGCTGGAGCAGCAGACCTGAGTAAGCTGGATTTACCCCCTGCTCTCATTTCTAATGTTCTATCTGCCTCAGTGAGGAAGAACCTGCTTAACGCAATACACGCCTCACTACTCTCCTCTCTCTGACGCTCTCAATGTGTCCCTACCAGTCTCTCTCCCTCTACCTCTCTCCCTCTCCTGTGGTGGTGGTGTGTGGTTGACCAGCAACCAGAAAGACAAGTGCAAGCCTGCAGTGCCAGCCAAACTGACTCTCCGCCCAAATTACATGGGACAGTCCCAATTACCTTGTGGCCAACCAAAGCATTTCCTGGGTTGGCTCTGGTGACGCGTAGCTTCTTTGCTGTGGTGAGGGGCGGTGTCATTAGCTGCTTGTATTACTGCAACCCCAAGAACGCGCTGTCAGCCGCATTCCATGCCATGGCAACGCTACTGCAATGCTGCAGTAACCTTTCCTCGCCGTGATGGATGACATGAGAAAACGTCGGTGCCATGTTTAAACGAATGAAATGTTACGTGGCGGCGTTGGAACATGAATGTAGGTTCAGGTGACATTCTCCCATGTTGGTCTAGAAATTACACTTAACTCTACAGCAACAATAAGAGGATGAAACAGGTGTGGAATAGAACGTCCACATGATCCTGACCCCTAACCCTGACCCCTAACCCTGACCACACAACGTTTACAGTAATAGGCCTGGTCAGCAACTGTCATATAAAAATAAATACTCAATCTGTAAACCCTAATGTCTTTATTAGAACCAAAATGTGAAGGGAAGGAGAGAGGAGAGAAGACAGGGGGAGAGGAGAGAGAGAGAAGACAGGGGGAGAGGAGAGAGAGAGAGAAGACGGGGGGAGAGGAGAGAGAGAGAAGACAGGGGGAGAGGAGAGAGAGAGAAGACAGGGGGAGAGGAGAGAGAGAGAAGACAGGGGGAGAGGAGAGAGAGAGAAGACAGGGGGAGAGGAGAGAGAGAGAAGACAGGGGGAGAGGAGAGAGAGAGAAGACAGGGGGAGAGGAGAGAGAGAGAAGACAGGGGGAGAGGAGAGAGAGAGAAGACAGGGGGAGAGGAGAGAGAGAGAAGACAGGGGGAGAGGAGAGAGAGAGAAGACGGGGAGAGGAGAGAGAGAGAAGACAGGGGGAGAGGAGAGAGAGAGAAGACAGGGGGAGAGGAGAGAGAGAGAAGACAGGGGGAGAGGAGAGAGAGAGAAGACAGGGGGAGAGCGGGTGGGAGGAGGGGGGGGGTGAAGGGGTCTGCCGAGAGAAAGAAAGGCAGAATGAAGGGAGAAGTGGCGTAATGGATGAGAAGAGCGGGGGATTAGCTCTGTGACAGAGATGAAGGGATGATCTCGTATTACTCTTTCTCCATCGCTCCCTTCATCATCGTCAGAGAAAGGGAGTGACATTGGGCTCAGGGGTTTATGGCAGCTGTGTGTGTGTATGTGTGTATGCGCATTTCAAAGTATGTTTATGTGCTTGTATGTAATTGTGTATTGTATGTACTCATATTTGGGATGTCAATGTGTGTATTGATGTGCCAAAATGTGTGTGTGTGTGTTGGCCATCTGGTGCTGCTATGCTGCTCAGCCAGCACTCTAACAGCTCCAATAAGCCTGTGGTTTGCTGGTTTGCAGCTTCACACACACACACACACACACACACACACACACACACACACACACACACACACACACACACACAGTTCTCCACACATGTTCTAGTTGCTGTTATTCTTCTCCAGGAGAAAAAAATACAATTTCTTTACTTTGAGCTCCGGACTGTGGTAACACACGTCTGCCACTACCAGAGGGGGAGAGAAAGAGAGAGAGAAGGAGAGGGAGAAGGAGAGAAGGAGAGGGAGAAGGAGAGAAAGAGAAGGAGAAGGAGAGAATGAGAAAAAGAGAGGGGGAGAAGGAGAGAAGGAGAAAAAGAGAGGGGGAGAAGGAGAGAAGGAGAAAAAGAGGAGGAGAAGGAGAGAAAGAGAGAGAAGAAGAGAAACAGAGAGAGAAGGAGAGAAAGAGAGGGAGAAGGCGAGAGAGAGAAGGAGAGAAAGAGGGGGAGAAGGAGAGAAACAGAGAGAGAAGAAGAGAAACAGAGGGAGAAGGAGAGAAAGAGGGAGAAGGAGAGAAAGAGAGGGAGAAGGAGAGAAGGAGAGAAAGAGAGGGAGAAGGAGAGAAACAGAGAGAAAAGGAGAGAAGGAGAGAAAGAGAGAGAGAGTAAGTACAAAGTAAGGAGAATGGTGGATGGAGTGACAATGGGAGTGGAGGAAGGAGACAGAGAGAGGTTGTTGGTGGTTGTGGGTTGCGGTCGACTGGTCTGGTCTGGTCTAGGCTGGGCTTGGATTGAGCTGGAGAGTGTATTCCGTTCTGCCAGACTGGCTGTTCTCAGTAGCTCTCAGAGTGTCTGAGTGTCTGTCTGGTTTAATAGAGCTGGTTACTGGAGCTTTTGGAAGGCTTGAAGGGAGAGTATTGTACTGAAGATGAGTGGACATCAGTGTTTCTCACGTACGACTCTCTCTCTCCCCTGCAGGCCAACGTCACCTCAGTTACCTGCTCCCTCCCTCTGGTCTCTCTCCCCTGCAGGCCAACGTCACCTCAGTTACCTGCTCTCCCTCTGTTCTCTCTCCCCTGCAGGCCAACGTCACCTCAGTTACCTGCTCTCCCTCTGGTCTCTCTCCCCTGCAGGTCAAGGTTACTTCAGTTACCTGCTCTCCCTCTCTGTCTCTCTCCCTCTCTGTCGCTCTCCCTCTCTGTCGCTCTCCCTCTCTGTCGCTCTCCCTCTCTGTCTCTCTCCCTCTCTGTCTCTCTCCCTCTCTGTCTCTCTCCCTCTCTGTCGCTCTCCCTCTCTGTCGCTCTCCCTCTCTGTCGCTCTCCCTCTCTGTCGCTCTCCCTCTCTGTCTCTCTCCCTCTGTCTCTCTCCCTCTCTCTCTGTCTCTCTCCCTCTCTGTCTCTCTCCCTCCTACACTCCTCTGTTAATCTATTCCAGAGCATTGTGATTACATGTAAAAAACATAGCAAGTGCACATATTTCCCCCCAAGCCAAGAGTAAAAAACACAGAGGGAGGAGGGACGGGGGGGAGGAGGGGAGAGCACAAAATAAACTGTTTATTCAAAGCCAGTGCTGGTCCCTTTTGTTGTGGTGAGGACCTGTCTTTTATTAGCAGTCTGAACTGTCTTCAAAGCCTGGAAAGATTGAAGACATGCCAACAGACGGGTGCATACAGCACACAGGAGAGGTGGAGGGAGGGGAGAGAGGGACATGGCTGAAAGATGATGGGGTGGAAGAGGGAGTGGAGAGGAGAGGAGCAGGGACAGGGGAGGGGACAGGAGTAGATGCATGGTTGGGAACGTGGGACAGTGGCAGCAAGGACACAAAGCTGGTGCGAGAAGGGGGAGGGGGGCTGGTACCACTCCAGATAGACTAGAACATGGGGAAACTGTTCAGACCTGTTGTCATATGTTTGCAGGTTTTTACACTGGCAGAGCTTTCACAGAACCTTGTAACTGACTTTGTCAGCCCGCACAAGTGTATGTGTGCATCTGACAGTGTGTGTATGTGTGCCAGTGTGTGTCTGACAGTGTGTGTATGTGTGTGTCTGACAGTGTGTATATGTGTGTGTGACAGTGTGTATGTGTGCCTGTGTGTGTCTGACAGTGTGTATATGTGTGCCTGTGTGTGTCTGACAGTGTGTGTATGTGAGCCTGTGTGTGTCTGACAGTGTGTGTATCAGTGTGTGTATGTGTGTATCACGCTACTGAACACACCACACTACTGAACACACACCACGCTACTGAACACACCTGTTACTGAACACACAGCACGCTACTGAACACAACAAGCTACCAATCTCACCAGACCCACCTAAGATCACGCCACTATGGTATTAACCACCAGACCACTATGGTATTAACCACCAGACCACTATGGTATTAACCACTGCTGAACACACCATGCTACTGAACACACACCATGCTACTGAACACACCCCGTTACTGAACACACACCACGCTACTGAACACACACCACGCTACTGAACACACCCCGTTACTGAACACACACCACGCTACTGAACACACCACGCTACTGAACACACACCACGCTACTGAACACACACCACGTTACTGAACACACACCATGCTACTGAACACACCCCGTTACTGAACACACACCACGCTACTGAACACACCACGTTACTGAACACACACCACGCTACTGAACACACACCACGTTACTAAACACACACCGCTACTGAACACACCACGCTACTGCCACACCCCGTTACTGAACACACACCACGCTACTGAACACACCCCGTTACTGAACACACACCACGCTACTGAACACACCCCGTTACTGAACACACACCGCTACTGAACACACCACGCTACTGAACACACACCGCTACTGAACACACACCGCTACTGAACACACACCGCTACTGAACACACCACGCTACTGAACACACCACGCTACTGAACACACACCACGCTACTGAACACACCCCGTTACTGAACACACACCACGCTACTGAACACACACCACGCTACTGAACACACCACACTACTGCACACACACACGGTGCATGCGCACACTCACATACACACACAACCCAGTGAAGTGCTCTCAGGCCCCAGTCGGAGTCTCAGTCTTCTCCATGGCTTTCTACCATGGGTATTATAAGTATACCCACATTAGTTTGAGTTGGATTGAAAAAAAAAAAGTGGGATTAAAATGAATGTAATTGCGATTTATGTCATTGATCTACACAAAATACTGTATAATGTGGAAGAAGTTTTAAAAAATAATAATGAAAAGTAAAATACTAATATACCTTGATTAGATACGAAGTCACCCCCCTGAGTTAATACATGTTAGAAACAGTGATTACAGCTGTGAGTCTTCTTGGTTATGTTTCATAAGAACTGTGCACACCTGGATTGTGCAATATTTGACTATTATTATTAAAATTCTTTAAGCTCTTTCTAGGTGTTGTTGATCATGGCTAGACAGCAATGTTCAAGTATTGCTATAGATTTTCCAGCAGATTTAAGTCAAAACTGTAACTTGGCCATTCAGGAACATTTGCTGTCTTCTTGGTAAGCAACTCCAGTGTATATTTGGCCTTTTGTTGTAGGTTATTGTCCTGCTGAAAGGTGAATTCCTCTCCCAGTGTCTGGTGGAAAGCAGACTGAAGCAGGTTTTCCTCTAGGATGTTGCCTGTGCTTTGCTCTATCCTTTTTCTTTTCATCCTGAAAAGCTCCAGTCTTTGCCGATGTCAAGAATACCCATGACATGATGCAGTCACCACCATACTGAACATAAGGAGGCAGTTCCTCTGTGATGTGTCGTGTTGGATTTCACCCAAACACAAGGCTTTGCATTTAGGTCAAAAAGTGCATTCATTTGCCATGTTGTTTTGCAGTATTACTTTAGTACATATATTGGAATATTTGTATTCTGTATATTTGTATTCTTCTTCTCACTCTGTCATTTAGGTCATTATTGTGACTACAATGTTGTTGATCCATCCTCAGTTTTCTTCCATCACAGCCAGTTAACTCTATAGCTGTTTTAAAATAACCAATAACCTCATGGTGACATCACTTAGCAGTTTCCTTCCTGTCCTGCAGCTCATATACTGTATAACTATATTTTAGTTCTTAAATTTTTGTTAAATTGTTAACATTTGAAGAATTTACTTTTTACTTTGACATTATGGAGTATTCTGTGCAGATCAATCACGAAACAAATCACAACTAAATATATTTCAATCCCACAACAAAATCAGAACAAATCCAAAGGGGGTGAATACTTATGATACCTACTGTATCACATTCCAGAACTCTGTCACATTCTATAGCCCTGTCACATTCCAGAACTCTGTCACATTCTATAGCCCTGTCACATTCTATAGTCCTGTCACATTCTATAGCCCTGTCACATTCTATAGCCCTGTCACATTCTATAGCCCTGTTACATTCTATAGCCCTGTTACATTCTATAGCCCTGTTACATTCTATAGCCCTGTTACATTCTATAGCCCTGTCACATTCTATAGCCCTGTCACATTCTATAGCCCTGTTACATTCTATTGTCCTGTCACATTCTATAGCCCTGCTACATTCTATAGCCCTGTTACATTCTATAGCCTTGTTACATTCTATAGCCCTGTTACATTCTATAGCCCTGTCACATTCTATAGCCCTGTCACATTCTATAGTCCTGTCACATTCCAGAACTCTGTCACATTCTATAGTCCTGTCACATTCTATAGCCCTGTTACATTCTATAGCCCTGTTACATTCTATAGCCCTGTTACATTCTATAGCCCTGTTACATTCTATAGCCCTGTCACATTCTATAGCCCTGTTACATTCTATAGCCCTGTCACATTCTATAGCCCTGTTACATTCTATAGTCCTGTCACTCTCCAGAATCCTGTCCCACTCCATGATGGAGGAGAGATGGAGGAGAGATGGAGGAGAGATGGAGGAGGGATGGAGGAGAGATGGAGCAGGGATGGAGCAGGGATGGAGGAGGGATGGAGGAGAGATGGAGCAGGGATGGAGGAGGGATGGAGGAGGGATGGAGGAGGGATGGAGGAGAGATGGAGGAGAGATGGAACCCTGTCTCTCCTTTACTGTTGTTTTCCTGAACTCTTGCCTCTTAAAATAACAAAGGACAGACAGGGTGGCAGGTGGGGTGCGGAGATGAAAGGAGGAAGAGGAGGAGGAAGAGGAGCAGGAAGAATAGGAAGAGGAGGAGGAGTGGGAGGAGGAGAGGGGAAGGCAGTCACTGAAACACACGCTGACAGACAGAGAAAGAGAGCGAAAGAAGGTGAGTGAAGAAAAGAGGGTGGAAAAGATAGAGGCAGGCAGAGAGAGAGAAGAGAGAAAACCGCCAGAGCCTTTTCTTTTCTCCAACAGGACAAAAGGTTACGGCATGACCGGGTTAGGTGTCATGTGATGTGTGACAAGCCCAAATTAAAGATGACATAATGGGGGGGGGGCCGGGGGCTGACTGGGGGGCCGGTGGAGGCAGGGGCCCGTGGCAGCTGAGCCCGGCTGAACTGAGCTGGGCCGTGCTGGGCAGCAGGGGGCTGCTCCTCCATATGGAACGCGTTAGCCTAGCCTTGCTAATGAAATGCAGGCTGACGTCAGGCTGACGCCTGCCCATTGCTTTGCTGCTTAATTTGTTATAATATTTGTCTTACAAATTAGGGCTTTTGTCGAGAGAGAGAGAGGAGGACGTGGGGTTTTATGCTTCAGATGAGCAAAGACAGGACTAAGGCCGGGCCTTAGTATGACTGCTACAGGAAGGGATCTTGAGGGTTTAGCGTTAGCGGTAGAGGTAGAGAGAGGCTTGAGGCCTAAGCGCTAACAAGAGAAGGGCTTAGGGTTTCAGCATAAGGGTACTATAGAACCGTTCAAGTGGGTGGTTGTGCCGGGGTGTACACATGGGCCGGTGTGTTAGAGTGTGAAGAGTGCAGTCAGTGCAGTCTCTCTTTAGAGACCCATCAGGAACCCTTACCAGACACCACCCTTCACTCTCCCCCTCTCCCTCTCCCTTTCCTTTTCTCTCTCTCTCTCTCTCTCCCCCTCCCTCCCTCCCTTCCTCGCACTCCCCCTCTCCTTCCCTCCCCTCTCTCTCTCTGCCTCGCTCTATTTCTCATGCCTGGTACGGTACCTTCATTTAGCCAGTCTCAAACCGACAATAGTCTCTCTATAGACCAGGCAAAAGAATGCCTTTGTTTTTCCAAATAGAAATGTGCTGTAATTGACTAACACCAGGGCATTTGGCTTGAGTCACGGTGAGAAGGGAAGGGCACAGAGACAGGAGTGAGGGGGTATGCAGGAGGTGGTGTGCAGGAGGTGGTAAGGGGATGCAGATGATGGAAAGCATGAAAGAAATTATGAGATATTAACAAATGGATAGACAGACGAAAATCAAGGGAGGAGGAGGGGAGATTTTGAGGAGGGAGAGAAGATGGAAAGTCCCTTTCCCTTCATCCTGACATGGAGAGGAGAGGAGAGGAGAGGAGTCAGAACATGAAACAAAAAGAAAAAACAACAACCAGAACCAGAACCAGTGTCCAACATCAACTCCAGCTGCTATTCACATCACCATTAACACACACACACTCACACACACACTGCAGCCACAAGCCTTAGGCACTCACATATCTTTAGCATACAATCTCACACACACCATAGACACAAGCATTGCATACCCAGGCACGAGTCGTACACACACTCACACCGCAGCACATGCCTTAAACAAACACACACAACCTCCATACACACAGCAGCCACGAGCCTCATACACGGCAGCCGACTACGTCCCAAAACACAGTGTAGCCTCACACAGTAAACTACATCCACCCAGCAACCTTCTAATGCAACCCTCTAGATCACACTTGAGAGCCCAGAGATACTAGAACTCATTCACTATTCAATAAAAGGTAGATTTCACTGCATGGTCATGAGGTGTATGGAGAGCTCGGTCTACCTACTACAGCCTGTAAATAATCAGAAAGTGACTGTGGGAATTTAAAGGGAGATTATAAACTAATCATGAACCCTGATGACACGAGAAACACTTCAGCTTGAAAGTGTCAAAGAAAAGTTACTTAACTGGACTGTGTTTGGATACTTTTTCAACAACAGCTGCGACGGATTCCCGGACGTGGAACGCAGACATTCAATATTCACAGGACTCATCTCACCGACAGTGAGAGGTGCAGAACAGGCCATGTGCCACCAACGTCGCCGCTAATAAAAACAATCCTCCCCATTTCTCTTCATCTCTTGCAGTGTTAATTAATTCCTGGTGTCGCGCGGTTGCAGCTGTAGGGGATCTAATCTTCCAGACGTGGACAAGTGGTGAACAGGTTCCCATTTCAAAGCCGGCGCACTGTACACATTCCACAACTCAAATGTACTAAAGTGTTTCGCAAGAAGGGGCCCTGTCATCAAAGACACTTTATTAAGTGTCTCATACATTTGCACATTGGGGAATGGTTGAGACTTGACTAGTGATTAACGTAGTGGGGATATCGAGCCCAGGAACCAATGTCAGGCTGATACAGGGCCTTTGGAAAGTATTCAGACCCCTTGACTTTTTACAAATTTTGTGTAGGTTGCAGCCTTATTCTAAAATGTATATAAAAAATATATATAAATCTCAACACAATACCCCATAATGAAAAAGCAAACTTTTGGGGGAAAATGTTGCTAATTTATTGAAAATAAAAAATTAAAATATCACATTTACATAAGTATTCAGACCCTTTACTTAGTACTTTGTTGAAGCACCTTTGGCAGCGATTACAGCCTCAAGTCTTCTTGGGTATGACGCTACAAGCTTGGCACACCTGTATTTGGGGAGTTTCTCCCATTCTTCTCTGCAGATCCTCTCAAGCTCTGTCAGGTTGGATGGGGAGCGTCGCTGCACAGCTATTTTCAGGTCTCTCCAGAGATGTTTGATCGGGTTCAAGTCTGGGCTCTATCTGGGTCACTCAAGGACATTCAGAGACTTGTCCCGAAGCCATTCCTGTATTTTCTTGGCTGTGTGCTTAGGGCCCTTTTCCTATTGGAAGGTGAACCTTCACCCCAGTATGAGGTCCTGAGTGCTCTGGAGCAGGTTTCCATCAAGGATCTCTCTGTACTTTGCTCTGTTCATCTTTACCTAGATCCTGACTAGTCTCCCAGTCCCTGCCGCTGAAAAACATCCCCACAGCATGATGCTGCCACCACCATGCTTCACCGTAGGGAGGGTGCCAGGTTTCCTCCAGACGTGACGCTTGGCATTCAGGCCAAAGAGTTCAATCCTGGTTTCATCAGACCAGAGAATCTTGTTTCTCATGGTCTGAGAGTCTTTAGGTGCCTTTTGGCAAACTCCAAGCGGGCTGTCATGTGCATTTTACTGAGGAGTGGCTTCCATCTGGCCACTCTACCATAAAGGCATGATTGGTGGAGTGCTGCAGAGATGGTTGTCCTTCTTGAAGGTTCTCCCATCTCCACAGAGGAACTCTAGAGATCTGTCAGAGTGACCATCGGGTTCTTGGTCACCTCCCTGACCAAGGCCCTTCTCCCCCGATTGCTTAGTTTGGCCGGGCGTCCAGCTCTAGGAAGAGTCTTTGTGGTTCCAAACTTTTAAGAATGATGGAGGCCACTGTGTTCTTGGGAACCTTCAATGCTGTAGAAATGCTTTGGTACCCTTCCCCAGATCTGTGCCTCGACACAATCCTGTCTCAGAGCTCCACGGACAATTCCTTCGACCTCATGGCTTGGTGTGTACCTTTCCAAATCATGTCCAATCAATTGAATTTACCACCGATGGACTCCTATCAAGTTGTAGAAACATCTCAAGGATGATCAATGGAAACAGGATGCACCTGAGAGCAATTTGGAGTCTCATAGCAAATGGTCTGAATACTGATGTAAATAGTATTTCTGTTTTTTATGTTTTATACATTTGCAAACATTTCTAAAAAACCCTTTTCGATTTGTCATTATGGGGTATTGTGTCATTATGGGGTGTTGTGTCATTATGGGGTGTTGTGTCATTATGGGGTGTTGTGTCATTATGGGGTATTGTGTGTATATTACTGAGGAATTGTTTTTATTTAATCAATTTTAGAATAAGGCTGTAACGTAACAAAATGTGGAAAAAGTCAAGGTGTCTGAATACTTTCTGAAGGCTCTGTATCTCCCCATCTGACCAGAGGGTTCAGGTATTAACGGAAACCACACAGCACTAAAGATCACACACACATATATATAAACACACACATGCAAATGAATGCAAGCACACACACAAAACGCTCCCCAACCAAAACAACCCCCCAAAACGAACCCCCTCTACCTCCACCTGTCCCTAGCCATCCCAAAATAAACCTACACCCTTCACGTGTCTCTGCTAGCCCCCATTACCACAGAACCTTCCTGTCAGGATCCAGGAAATACTCTGGGTTCTAGTCATTTCATAGGCTATAACTTAACCCAAAGACTACAGTTATTACCCAGAGTTTTACCAGGTCAGGTCACTTGGTCAGGAAAACCTGTCCCTGGATATATTAACAGTGCTCTAGCCTCCACAGTGACCTTGGGGTCAGGCCAGAATGCCCTCATATAATGAGGTTGCTGTTTGGGGATTTGTTCTGGTAATGATAAAGAAAAGGCAGGCTTACGCAATGCACCCTGGGTCTTTGTCTTGGGGCTGGCAGTATTGACGAGCACTGATCAATGTTAATTGCTAGACAGAATTGCTTTATTGACGAGGCAGAGACAGAGAGAGGTAGAGGCAGTGAGTCAGAGCAGCAGAGAGAGAGAGGGGCAGAGAGAGAGAGAACGAGGCAGAGGGAGAGAGTTAGAGGCAGTGAGAGAGAGCGAGGCAGAGAGCGAGGCAGAGAGCGAGAGCGCGAGACAGCGAGAGAGGCAGAGAGAGAGGGGCAGAGAGAGAGAGCGAGGCAGAGAGAGAGGCATTCAGCCACAAGAGTATGTATATTTCCCTGCATATCTAAGCATACCTCTTGAATTTATTGTATGCTCCTTTTTTTTTTAAATCTAGGTAAAAGGTTTGAAAGGAATGTTTTATTCAATAAATTTAGTTATCGCTTGCGTTTCTAAAGTGTACCAACCTTGCCAGCAGGCATGCCAGCTAAGATACACAAGCTAGCTACTCTAACTTGATTGATAGCTACCAAGATGCCATTCAGACTAGTTATGAGGTTGGGAGACTGGGAACCTATCTGGGCTAAAACCAACTTCAGAAAATTGCTAGGTGGCTGGTTTTTAACATTATATTATTTGTGTATTTTATTTTTACAGGACACATCTGATGGGACACGTGCCCCTGTGTCTCCTATGGGCAGGACACCTCTCATAGTCTAATGAAGACCATGTTTACCTAACACAAATTACCAAGGGTAAACTGGGGCATAGGAAAGCCCAGTGTAATGACTGGCGCCCCCTGTGGTGTGTTGAAGTTAACAGCGGTCACATGCTTGTGTTTGAACCTGTGGTCCAGTAGGCTGTGGTCAGCCAGGTGGTTTATAAGAAGTGCCCTCCTGCCCTGGCTAGCTGGACACCAGACAGGCATAAGGAGTAAACTATCCACCCAGACACAGGTGCAGGGAGGGGAAGAGGGCCAGTAGGAGAGGAGGGCCAGGAGCTCTTCTATTGAGCATGACTTAAAAGCCATTCAACCACAGTACCCCTACCCAGCCTCGGGAGGCCACGTAGCTGCTGTCAGTGTGCACGTGTGTATGCGTGAGCAAGAGAACCCCCCCCCACCACCACCACGAGCAAGAGAGAACCCAATCTCTCCTGCCTGCACTGACTGACTGACTGTCTGTCTTTGTGTGTGTGTGTGTGTGTGTGTGTGTGTGTGTGTGTGTGTGTGTGTGTGTGTGTGTGTGTGTGTGAAAGGTATGGAAGGATTGTTGTGTTGGCTTGGCTGACCGTCTGCGGTTCTGTGGCGGTGAGAGGGAGAGTTGGGAACGTAGAGCGGGCGTTGCTGCCGAAATCCCTGAGAAATGTTCGTTTTGGATCCGAGTCCATGCTTACATACCGCCCTCCCACTTTTCAAGCGGACTGTCTCTCACTCTCCGTTTCATTTTCCCCTATTAAGGTTGAACTTATAAGTTATGAAACGAAGAGTCAAAATACATCACTTTTTAAAGCCGTATAATTCTTGACTTGGAGGGTCTGCTGTGCTAGTCGTACCCCCACCCTTCTATCTTCCCGCTCTTGCGGTCTCACCCCACCATGGGTCCGGGGAAGAGGAGTGGCAGTGGTCGGGTTTCTTTTTCACTGAGGCGAGGAGTAATCTGAGGGCAAAAGTAATTCGCCTCTTTTATTCCCCAAGGAGTTGTGAAAGGTGACAAAAGAGCAGAGAAACCCACATAAACCCGTGTTTTGTGCAGATTTGTAAAAGCTCAGCCTTGTTCCCCCTCCCCCTTTGTTGCAGCCTGTGACATTTCTGCCGGAGTTGGCCGGCATCACATAGCGACGGACTAATCTTATTTTGATCCATTAAGTGTGTGTGCGCGTGTGTGTTTGTGAGAGAGAGAGCGCAGCAGAGAGACAGAGAGGGGGGCTGGTGGTGGGAGGGAGGTAGCGGTGGATTGATCCACGGCTGTTAAAATCTTGTTCTGTTTTTTCTTGGAGTGAGGTTTGTGCCTGCCGACTGACTCGCCTCTCCCATACAGCACTCCCATCCACTGTAAAGACGAGCTTTTTGCGGAAGTTAAACCTTTTCATTTTTTAAAAGCGAAGTCCTACATACATGTTGGAGCTGGAGAAAAAGCAGTTGGGTTTTCCTCCTGCCACTGATTGAAATAAGGAGGCAGGGAGAGAGGGGGAGAGGAGGTGCAGGTTCTGGGGGTCGATCTGTCCATGTGATTTAGGTAAACGTCGTTTCAAGTGCACTCATTCACTTTACCTGTACTTCTTTCCGAACAGAAGTAGACCCGTCTCTTCTGTTCTACAACGCTCGGTTCCTCGAGCCAACCATCCACACGTTGGTGCTTTTTCAGGAAAACTGCTAACGTTCTATGTTTAAAATAATAATAAATAAAAAGATCGGATTGCATTTTTTTCCCTTCTAACTGTTTCGAGGTGATGTCACCGTGCTGTGTTTTGTATTTTGCCGGAGCTCTGGGAGGACTGCAGCCAGGCAACTAGCGGCTGAGACACTCAGGGAAGTCAGGGAAATCAGGTGCAGAGAGCAGCTTTCATTTCCGTGCTGTCGCGGGTGGCTGGGTCCGCCACCCAGTCACAGCTGTTCCCATCCTCTCCAATTCCCCCTCCCGCTATCATTACATCCCTCCTTCTCTCTCTCCCTCACTCACTCCCCTTATCTCCTCCCTTTCATTCAACTCTCTCCATCTCCCTCTGAGCTGGATCGCGCAAGGCTTTTCTCAACTCTACTGGACATTGTTGTTCGGTGTCCCCCGGGCCAGAGACTTCGTGACCCATCGTGCGGTAGCAGCCATGACCGAACCCGCCCTGCAGCACCCGGCGCCCGCAGAGCCCCCTTCTCCACGCCGCCCTCGCCTCCAGCCCGTCCAGGTACCCCGCCTCCCACAGCGCCTGACCTTGCCTCACAGGGACTAGAAACATTACCCGTGCTCCAGCCTCCGTTCGGACTCTCTCTCCTCCCATCCTCCGTTTACCATCCTTCTTTCTGCGTCTCATATCTTCAAATTCGTCTAACGTGGACTTCGCTCAGAATAACGTTATTGACCTAGTGTAAGCCTTATAGTAGCACTAAAACACCAGGATGAAAGTGAATTACGCCTAAGATTACAGGGAGAAAACATAATCACTAAAACACACTGGGAGGATTTTGACTGACATAGCGGGGGAGTCGACTAGACTTCAGCCTCTGTGATCCGTGAAGGCGCTTTCACCTGTTCCTCTCCAGCCCGGAGGCTGCAGCTGTTTGATGCCCCAACCTATCCCCGCGCCCCGCCCCTCCCCGCTCCACCGGCCATAGTAACAGCCGAGAGAGGTATCCCCCTGGTCACAGTGGCACGGCCACCCCCGTACCGCCCCACCCCAGCCCTCCGCGTCCTCATACCCAACCCCACCAGGGGAACCAGGGCACGCCGCCGATGCCAACGGGAGTGTCCGCTGACTCTTTGACCCCCCCACTCCATCCAGCGGATTATAAACACAGAAGTGAACTCTCCGGACTGTCGGACCGGCTCTGACCGAGCAAGGGGACTGACTGGGCGAAGTTCCGTAGTGGAGGGGGGAAGAGATGCGGTCCCTTCTCTCCACGCTCGCTGTCTTGTAAGTATCGAACACATTTATCAATAATGTTATTGATATATAAAGCAACTTATGTTTGAGTCATATATGATTCAAACATAAATTGCTTTATATATAGGATTGCTCTGGGCATTTGACTGTCATCTCTTCCCATATGTCACCATAGAAACGTGTCAAGATAGGTCAGATTGTGATTGGCAAATGTTTCAGTGTCACTGGGTCAGAGTTAGGGCTATGCCACTCATAGGACTTGTCATAAACACCTTTATAATCACTTATTGCTGGTGTTGTTGATGTTGACCTTGGCTTATATGAAGTAGAGTACAATAATTGCATTGAAACATAGTCTATCGTAAACTATCTAATGGAATAGGAACATGCTGACACTATGTAAAAGGATACAGAGTGGAGTGCCTGTGGTTGACTATTTGAGGTGTGTCCCGTTAAAAGCCAGGAATTTATTTGTCTTTCTTTGTGTCTGCTGTACTTCTCCCAGATGGCAGTCATCTCCAGATAGTTCTCATTCCTTAGCTCAGACAACCTGTACAGGGTTCTCTCTCTCTCTCTCAAGATTGTTTTGATCCCACGGTCTGGGATATGTTCCGGGTCGCCCCTGAGAATAGTATTGATGTATACACTGACTCGGTGACTGAGTTAATCAGGAAGTGCATAGAGAATGTTGTTCCCACTGTGGCGATTAGATCTTATTCAAACCAAAAACTGTGCAAAACGTAAAGCTGGAACCACCACATTTAACCACGGCAAGGTGACTGGGAACATGTACAGATACAAACAGAGCAGCTAAGCCCTCCGTAAGGCAATTCAACAGGCAGGGACAAAGTGGAGTCACAATTCAACGGCTCAGACACAAGACATATGTGGCAGTGACATAAGACAATCACAGATTATAAAGGGAAAGCCAGCCATGTCGCAGACACCGATGCCTTGCTTCCGGACAAGCTAAACACCTTCTTTGCCCACTTCGAGGAAATCATGAGGGCTGTGAGCTCCCCACTACAATTTGCATACAGCCCCAACAGATCCACAGATGACGCAATCACCATCACACTGTTCTATTCCAACTGGACAAGATGAATATCTATGTAAGAATGCGGTTCATTGACTACAGCTCAGCCTTCAACACCATAGTGTTGCTCATCACTAAGCTCGAGGCCCTGGGACTGACCCCCGCCCTGTGCAACTGGGTCCTGGACTTCCTGATGGGCCGCCCCCAGGTGGTGAAGGTAGGAAACAACACCTCCGCTACGCTGATCCTCAACACCGGGACACCACAAGGGTGTGTGCTTTGCCCCCTCCTGTACTCCTTGGTCACCCATGACTGCATGGCCACTCACATCTCCAACTCAATCATCAAGTTTGCAGACGACACAATAGTGGTAGGCCTGATTACCAACAACAACGAGACAGCCTACAGGGAGGAGGCGAGGGCCCTGGCGGAGGGGTGCCAGGAAAATAACCTTTCCCTCAACGTCAACAAAATTAAGAAGCTGATTGTGGAGAGCAGAGAGCATGCCCCCATCCATGGGTAGGAGGCTGAAGAATTTGGGCCTGGCCCATAAGACCCTCACGGACTTCTACAGGTGCACCATTGAGAGCATTCTGTCCGGCTGTATCACCAACTGGTACGGTAATTGCACCGTCCGCTATCACTGGGCTATCCAGCCCAACCCATCACCGGGGGCACACTGCCGGCCCTCCAGGACATCTACAGCACCCGGTGTCACAGGAAGGCTAAGAAGATCATCAAGGACCTCCGACACCTGAGCCATGGCCTGTTCACCTCACTACCATATAGAAGGAGGAGACAGTACAGGTGCATCAAAGCTGAAAAACAGCTTCTATCTCCAGGCCATCAGACTCACCACTAGCCGGCCTCCGCCCAGTACCCTGCCCTGAACTTAGTCATGGTTATTAGCCTGCTAGCACCAGGTACTCTACCCTGCACCTTAGAGGAGGATATGCCGCCCTATGTAAAGTGCATTCAGAAAGTATTCAGACCCCTTGACTTTTTGTTACGTTACAGCCTTATTCTAAAATTAATTAAATAAAAAAATCCTCATCATTCTACACACAATACCCCATAACGACAAAGCAAAAACAGGTTTTTCTAAATGTTTGCAAATGGATATATATATATATATATAAAAAAAACAGAAATACCTTATTTACATAAGTATTCAGACCCTTTTGCTATGAGACTCGAAATTCAGCTGAGGTGCATCCTGTTTCCATTGATCATCCTTGAGATGTTTCTACAACTTGACTGGAGTCCACCTGTGGTAAATTCAATTGATTGGATATTATTTGGAAATGCACACACCTGTCTATATAAAGGTCCCACAATTGACAGTGCATGTCAGATCAAAAACCGAGCCATGAGGTCGAAGGAATTGTCCATAGAGCTCCGAGACAGGATTGTGTCGAGGAACAGACCTGGTGAAGGATACCAAAACATTTCTGCAGCATTAAAGGTCCCCAAGAACACAGTGGCCTCCATCATCTGATGGTCACTCTGAAAGAGCTCCAGAGTTCCTCTGTGGAGATGGGAGAAACTTCCAGGAGGACAACCATCTCTGCAGCACTCCACCAATCAGGACTTTATGGTAGAGTGGCCTGAGTTTGCCAAAAGGCACCTAAAGACTCTCAGACCATGAGAAACAAGATTTCTACGGTGAAGCATGATGGTGGCAGCATCATGCTGTGGGAATGCTTTTCAGCAGCAGGGACTGGGAGACTAGTCAGGATCGAGGGAAGATGAACGGAGCAAAGTACAGAGATCCTTGATGAAAACCTGCTCCAGAGCGCTCAGGACCTCAGAGTTTGGCTAAGACCCACCTTCCAACAGGACAGCGACCCTAAGCACACAGCCAAGACAATGCAGGAGTGGCTTCAGGACAAGTCTCTGAATGTCCTTGAGTGACCCAGCCTGAGCCTGAACTTGAACCCAATCAAACATCTCTGGAGAGACCAGAAAATAGCTGAACAGCTTGAGAGGATCTGCAGAGAAGAATGTGAGACACTCCCCAAACAGAGATGTGCCAAGCTTGTAGCGTCATACCCAAGAAGACTTGAGGGTGTAATCTCTGCCAAAACCTGTTTTTGCTTTGTCATTATGGGGTATTGTGAGTAGATTGATGTCATTATGGGGTATTGTGTGTAGATTGATGTCATTATGGGGTATTGTGGGTAGAGTGATGTCATTATGGGGTATTGTGGGTAGATTGTCATTATGGGGTATTGTGTGTAGATTGATGTCATTATGGGGTATTGTGTGTAGATTGATGTCATTATGGGGTATTGTGTGTAGATTGATGTCATTATGGGGTATTGTGGGTAGATTGATGTCATTATGGGGTATTGTGTGTAGATTGTCATTATGGGGTATTGTGTGTAGATTGATGTCATTATGGGGTATTGTGTGTAGATTGATGTCATTATGGGGTATTGGGTGTAGATTGATGTCATTATGGGGTATTGTGTGTAGATTGATGTCATTATGGGGTATTGTGGGTAGATTGATGTCATTATGGGGTATTGTGGGTAGATTGATGAGGGGGGAAAAACAATGTAATCCATTTTAGAATGAGGCTGTAACGTAACAAAGTATAGAGAACTTCACTTCAATAATGTTTACATACTGTTTTACCTACTGTATACTGTATACTGTATGTATATACACTGAGTGTACAAAACATTAGGAACACCTGCTCTTTTCATTAAATAGACTGACCGACCAGGTGAAACCAGGTGAAAGCTATGATCCACTTCAAATCAGTGTAGATGTAGATCAGTTTCCTGTGTGTATCAAGAATGGTCCACCACCCAAAGGACATCCAGCCAACTTGACACAACTGTGGGAAGCCTTGGAGTCAACATGGACCAGCATCCCTGTGGAACACATTAGGCACCTTGTAGAGTCCATGACCCGACGAACTGAGGCTGTATTAGGAACTCTATATAATGAAGGTGTTCTTAATGTTTTCTAAACTCGGTGTACTGTATTCTAGTCAAGGCTCATCCTATATAACTACTCCTGTAAGCAACTTCTCTATTCATATACTGTCCATAATAACTATCACATACATATTTCAATTCCGGATTTCTATTGTTCTAAAAATCACTGCTGCACGCTGGGGACTATTACTGCTTTAACCACCACTGAGACTTCTCTGCTGCTCAAACCACAACTCTGCTCTGAGGCCTACTGCTCCGCGCTGAGGCCTACCACCCTAACCATTGCTCAACGCTGAGGCCCACTACCTCAACCACTGCTCCATTCTGCGGCCCACAACCTTCACCATTACTCCACGCTGGAGCTCCATAGTGAGGCCCACTATAACTTAAAGTCTACGTCACATGGGAGACCTTCAGAGACGCAGGTTTACGATGTCAGCTTGATGCTTTTTTTGGCACAGGCCCAAAGAGTAACTAGGCTTCTCTCTCTCTCTCACACTCACACTCTCTCTCTCAGAGAGGTAGAATCCAGAACAGAAGCACTTTATTCTCTGTCTCCTCAGCATCAGTGGTTTTAACAGCTGAGAGTCCTCACAATGCACAGACACCACCACTTTTTCAGCTGCGCAGTCAGAATACAGCTTTGGTTTCCCTGGTGTCTTCATCTATTATCAGGCCCTGTGAGCTGAAACACCAGCGAAGGGAAAGATCACCAGTGTACTGTTGCATCGGAGGAGTTTGGCTTCTTTTGTGTTGTTGTGGTTTGCAGTATGTGGGTTTAGTGAGTTAAGTGTGAGGTACATGTTTCATTGGTGGCTGCTTCTTTCTCTAACACACTTTATGTCTCTCACGCCATAGAATATGTGCCAGCCACTGTATGTCTAGAGGTGGTAACCTGAAAGACTACGGTCATTTTCCCTCTCTTTCTCTCTCCCCTCCCTCTGTATCACTCCTCTCACACTCTCCTGTATTTCTCTCTCCCCTCCCTCTGTATCACTCCTCTCACACTCTCCTGTATTTCTCTCTTCCCTCTCTCTATCTCTCCTCTTTCTCTCTTCTGTGCATCAGTCTTTGCTTTAGTGCAGCTGTCAGCTGCCTGCTGCCCCCATGCACACACACACACCCAGCACATCTGTGTGTGTGAGGCCATGACTGTGTGGGGGAGTCTCCTCCATCCCTAAACACTGAGCATGGGAGAGGAGAGAGAGAGAGGGAGGGAGGGGAGAGAGATAGACAGAGATATGAGAGAAGGACAATGAGAGAGAACAGATAGGAGTGAAGATGGATAGCTCTGGCAATTTTCACATAAAACGTAATTGTCAGGAAGGATGTTTAACATGCTTTTTAAATTTGTATCACAAACCATTTTCTTTTTTAGATAAAATCATGATGAAAGTGTCCCTTTTAGGCCCTTTTTAGCCTCATATCTTAGAGCATACTATCAGGAGTAGTAATGACACCAGGGTGTTAGTTGTCTGTATCATGTATGCTTCACGGCTCATTATAGCATGTTTAGGTCTAAAAAGCAGCTAGAATTGCCACTTTCATCATGATTTTATCTAAAAAAGAAAATAGTTTGTGATACAAATGTAGAAAGCACATCAAACATCCTTCCAATGATGTTTCTATTTGAGAATTGCCAGAACAATCTGAGATACCAAAAATATTGTAGGGCCATGCTGGCAATACTTCACTTAACTAGAGAGACAGAGAGAGAGAGCGAGAGAGCGAGAGAGCGAGAGAGCGAGAGAGCGAGAGAGCGCGAGAGAGAGAGAGAGAGAGAGAGAGAGAGAGAGAGAGAGAGAGAGAGAGAGAGAGAGAGAGAGAGAGAGCGAGAGAGAGACAGAGCGCGAGAGAGACAGAGCGCGAGAGAGAGAGCGAGAGAGACAGAGCGAGAGAGCGAGAGAGACAGAGCGAGAGAGACAGAGCGAGAGACAGAGATAGGGGGTGCATGTTCTTCTCCACAGCCTCAGTAACAGACAACACAGCCCATCTCTTTCTACAGCTACACCTTTCTACATCTGCTCTATCAGCCCAGCTGTAAGCCTCCACACATACACACACACACAGTCATGTGACCTTCTGGCTATTTCCACCATGGCACATTCCAGTCATGTAGAGGTGAAGCGGTGGTTGAGTGGGAGAGGTATCAGTCAGTAAGTCAGTCAGTAAGTCAGAGGGTTTCCCTGCTGTTCTGATGGAGGAAAACATGTAGGTTCTGGGTGTTGTCCCCGACTGTCCCTGGACGTCTGTTTCTCTGCCTCGCATGTCGCCGTGCCAACGACGCACCACCCCATTCTGTGACTAATCACCCCCCCCAGAGAGAGAGAAACTAAGCAGCACAGTGAATCACATCTAGTGTCTGGATCTGAGCATTTAGAGTCCGAAGGCAGGGATGAAGAAGAGTGAGAGTGTGGGGTGGAATGGGGATGTTGTTGTAAGTAGAGACAGTACTATTGGACTGGAACACACACAGTAACCTAGACATCTCTGGAGAGATAAGAGCCTATGGAACCTCAATGGGTTGGATGGAAGCTCCAAGGATCCAATCAGCTGAAGGTTACTGATTAAAATCTCCTTTCAAAATACTATAGAGAATGAACAAGACAGCTAACAGTCAGTTACCTACACAATATAGATAATGAACAAGACAGCTAACAGTCAGTTACCGACACAATATAGATAATGAACAAGACAGCTAACAGTCAGTTACCTACACAATATAGATAATGAACAAGACAGCTAACAGTCAGTTACCTACACAATATAGAGAAGAAAAGGCTGAACATAAGTAACCTTTACTTTTAAAGATGAAATAAAAACAAGGTCAGAAGGTCATGCTCTCCATGCCTCCACTAGATGATTCTGTTGATTGTCACCTAAAGTGACCTCTTCTAAGGTCAAGGGTCAAGGCTAGTGTTTCTGCTGATATCAGAATAAGTGTAACAAGGTTGGGAAACCAGTGACTTGCCATCTCTTGTCTGTGGGAGTGTGATTACAGAAGCCCAGTGAGAAGCTTTCTCTGGTTAGCCAAGGATAGGTCTTGTGGATAGGTAGTGTTGTGGAAGGGACCTGACAGATGGAAGGAAAGGAATCATTGTCTTGGAGATGCCCTTTATCCTAAACCTACTGTCCCTTTCCAGATGTATCCAGATGTTGCTGGTGATGTGTAATCCATTGCAGGTGAGTACATACAGTATGTGGATGTGACCTTTACATTTGGTGTCATGTGACCTGCCGTTCCCCAGGAACACCCAGACAAAAGTTACTACTAGTAGAATACTTTATTGTAATCATAGTTGTTGTGCCCTGTGTAGCAGGTGTTATTGGTACCTGTGTGCCCTGTGTAGCAGGTGTTATTGGTACCTGTGTGCCCTGTGTAGCAGGTGTTATTGGTACCTGTGTGCCCTGTGTAGCAGGTGTTATTGGTACCTGTGTGCCCTGTGTAGCAGGTGTTATTGGTACCTTTGTGCTCTGTGTAGCAGGTGTTATTGGTACCTGTGTGCCCTGTGTAGCAGGTGTTATTGGTACCTGTGTGCCCTGTGTAGCAGGTGTTATTGGTACCTGTGTGCCCTGTGTAGCAGGTGTTATTGGTACCTGTGTGCCCTGTGTAGCAGGTGTTATTGGTACCTGTGTGCCCTGTGTAGCAGGTGTTATTGATACCTGTGTGCCCTGTGTAGCAGGTGTTACTGGTACCTGTGTGCCCTGTGTAGCAGGTGTTACTGGTACCTGTGTGCCCTGTGTAGCAGGTGTTACTGGTACCTGTGTGCCCTGTGTAGCAGGTGTTACTGGTACCTGTGTGCCCTGTGTAGCAGGTGTTACTGGTACCTGTGTGCCCTGTGTAGCAGGTGTTACTGGTACCTGTGTGCCCTGTGTAGCAGGTGTTACTGGTACCTGTGTGCCCTGTGTAGCAGGTGTTATTGGTACCTGTGTGCCCTGTGTAGCAGGTGTTATTGGTACCTGTGTGCCCTGTGTAGCAGGTGTTATTGGTGCCTGTGTGCCCTGTGTAGCAGGTGTTATTGGTGCCTGTGTGCCCTGTGTAGCAGGTGTTATTGGTGCCTGTGTGCCCTGTGTAGCAGGTGTTATTGGTACCTGTGTAGCAGGTGTTATTGGTACCTGTGTGCCCTGTGTAGCAGGTGTTACTGGTACCTGTGTGCCCTGTGTAGCAGGTGTTATTGGTACCTGTGTGCCCTGTGTAGCAGGTGTTATTGGTACCTGTGTGCCCTGTGTAGCAGGTGTTATTGGTACCTGTGTAGCAGGTGTTATTGGTACCTGTGTGCCCTGTGTAGCAGGTGTTATTGGTACCTGTGTGCCCTGTGTAGCAGGTGTTACTGGTACCTGTGTGCCCTGTGTAGCAGGTGTTATTGGTACCTGTGTGCCCTGTGTAGCAGGTGTTATTGGTACCTGTGTAGCAGGTGTTATTGGTACATGTGTGCCCTGTGTAGCAGGTGTTATTGATACCTGTGTGCCCTGTGTAGCAGGTGTTATTGATACCTGTGTGCCCTGTGTAGCAGGTGTTATTGATACCTGTGTAGCAGGTGTTATTGATACCTGTGTAGCAGGTGTTATTGATACCTGTGTGCCCTGTGTAGCAGGTGTTATTGATACCTGTGTAGCAGGTATTATTGATACCTGTGTAGCAGGTGTTATTGATACCTGTGTGCCCTGTGTAGCAGGTGTTATTGGTACCTGTGTGCCCTGTGTAGCAGGTGTTTGGCGTGGATGGGGTTAACTTCAGCGTGCACGTGGAGAACCAGACCCGGGTGAGAGACGCTATGAGCCGGCGGCACCACCGGGTCTACCAGCTCTACAGCCGCACCAGCGGCAAACACGTCCAGGTGCTGGGAAGACGCATCAGCGCCCGCGGAGAGGACGGAGACAAATATGGTAAGACACCACACACACACGTACACAGAGACAGACACACATGCACAGAGACAGACAGACACACGTACACAGAGACAGACACACGTACAGACACACATACACAGACAGACACACGTACACAGAGACAGACAGACCCCCACACACACACGTACACAGAGACACACGTACACAGAGACAGACACACATACACAGACAGACACACGTACACAGAGACAGACACACGTACACAGAGACAGGCACACATACACAGACAGACACACGTACACAGAGACAGACACACGTACACAGAGACAGGCACACGTACACAGAGACAGGCACACGTACACAGAGACAGGCAGAGACAGACAGACAGACAGGCAGACAGACAGACAGACAGACCTTGGCACGGTGCAGTGGGGGTTTGTCTCAGGAACACAAAGACTTCATCGACTGACTCCTGACTCAATGATTCAGCAGAGAGACACACAGACAGAGGTCTAAGCAGGTAGAGTGTTAGAAACTCATCTCCTCCATCAATATATCCATTGATTTCTCATCCTCCCTGTTGTCTCCTCTGGGTTTAAACAGCAGGCAGCCTCCCCCTCCTCTCCTTCCTCCATCCCTCCCTCCCTCCTCCTCCTCTCTCCATCTGTAATTATGCCTAACCCATTCTTAAACCACAGAGGATCAATGCAGGAAAAAAGGCCAGCATTAATGCTAGTGTAGATGAATGGGGTTCATATTACCAGCTCTCTCATTCACAACCGTGCGTTTCACAAACACACCACTTCAAGTCAGCCGTACTACTGCTCCAGGAGAAGATCTGTTCTTGAAAAAGACTGTGGTTAACGCCATCAGACAATGGCAGTAAAGCATTGGGTGAGGAACAGCAGAGAGGGGTGAAGGTGAAAACAAGTAGAGGGGGAGAGAGGGGAGGGGGGGTGAAGGTGAAAACATGTAGAGGGGAAGAGAGAGGAGGGAGGGTGAAGACACCACACCCTCACTGACACCACACAACACCCTCACTGACACCACACCTACTGACACCACCCCCCTACTGACACCACACCCTACTGACACCACACCCTCACTGACACCACACCCTCACCGACACCATACCCTCACCGACACCATACCCTCACTGACACCACACCCTCACTGACACCACACCTTCTCCGACACCATACCCTCACCCTCACTGACACCACACCCTCACTGACACCACACCCTCACTGACACCACACCCTCACCGACACCACACCCTCACCGACACCATACCCTCACTGACACCACACCCTCACCGACACCATACCCTCACTGACACCACACCCTCACCACACACTTACACAAACACTCTTAAAAACAACAATCCCTCCTGCAGTGTCTGCTAATCATCTCTTCTTCCTCTGTTAACCTTGCTCTGTGTTGGGCTGTTCTTATGTCTGCTTGGATCTTTTTTTACAAGCCCCATGTGACCAGTCTCTTGTAAGACAGTCTTTAAACAGGCTTCTCTGACAACCAACCATCTGCTCACCCAAATGTCTGTCTGCCTGTCAGTCAGTCAGTCAGTCAGTCAGTCAGTCAGTCAGTCAGTGACTAACGTCCCTCTGTCTGTCTTTGGCTCTAATGTCTGTCTGTCCCTCTGTCTGTCCCTTCACAAGCCCAGCTCGTAGTGGAGGCTGACACCTTTGGTAGCCAGGTGAGAATCCGCGGCAAAGAGACCAACTTCTACCTGTGCATGAACCGCCGCGGCAAGCTGGTGGGAAAGGTGAGACTGATGTTCTCATGTAATTACAGCATCATAGACTTTATGACATGAATCACAACAACATAACATGAGTATTAGTTCAGTTTACATTTTATACATTCACATTGATTGCTGAACTAATTCTCTTTTCTCCTCCTGTGTGTATGTGTGTGTGTGTGTGTGTGTGTGTGTGTGTGTGTGTGTGTGTGTGTGTGTGTGTTTCCCTGTTCTCTCAGAAGGCCAGTAATAAAAGTGAAGACTGCGTGTTTGTAGAAAAGGTTCTGGAGAACCACTACACCGCACTAATGTCGGCACGATACGCCGACTGGTATGTGGGCTTCACCAAACGGGGGCGCCCTCGCCGCGGCCCCCACACGCTGCCCAACCAGCAGGACGTCCACTTTATGAAGCGCTTCCCACCCGGGGAGTACCCCGAAACCACACCCTTCCGCTTCACAACGGTCAACAAGAGGAGAAGAGGGTCCGTGCCACCGGGCCCCGCTAGCAGCTGACGCTAACGGCTACCATCCATCCATCCACTGCCACCTGTACCTGCTTCTTCAGTGACCGCTAATGGGATAGCATTGACCCTTCCTCTGGACTTTAACACATTAGCTCCATTGGACCCGGCTAACATCCACTGCACCTGTTCCTGAAGCTAATCGATAATGGACCAGTGCTACACCAACTCCTTACCACCTGACCCCACCTAACGCTTCCCACTACTGGGACAACAGGTACCCTCCTCCGGACCCTGACTGGTAGGCCTACTAACTGGGCTAGTAACACAGTACACACACTAACTTGACACTTGTTCCTGCTATCTGTCACTGCCCCATGCTCCACTAATTCTGTCCATTGACTGAAGGCCACTAATAATACCTTTATTTGTATAACAAAGTGCTTCATAAAATAATAGTACAAGTTTATAACCCTGCTACTAGCCCATTGACCTGGCCCACTCCCCTGCAAGGCCCAGAAACTATGACAAGGCCCCTGAAAAGGTAGCTAAACTGATGCCCAGGCTTTCCACCTAGTGTAGGCCTCATTTCCCTCCAAGCCCCAAGCTTGAACAGAACGGTGCTATTACACTGTGCCTTAATCTCTGCTTTAGAACAAACATACGAAAACCGGTCACTTGGCTGGTTTAGCACGCATCTCTGCGTTAAGGTAAACGTGATTGCTCTGTTAAAACAAGAATGACTTCAGTGTGTTTAATCTCCTTTTGAGGGTTAAAATGTAGCTAAGCTAGCAACACTGCAATATCCCCAACCTTTCTCACAGGCTTTGACCAGAACAGCTATCCAACACTGTCCAGAACGGGCTGATCGCTATTAATGGACCAAAAGTCAGAGAGAGGAGAGACGGACGGACGGACTGACAGACAGACAGGGGGACAGACTGGAGGTCTGAGGGACAGTGGCACCATGGGAGAAACTGTGGCGCAACAGGTGGAGAAACAGGAAGAGGAACACAGGAAGTCAGTGGAGTGGGGATCAAACCACAGAACAGAACAGGCCAGAATGGCACTGTGGTGTAATACATAGAATGGTTGAATGACAGTGTATGTGTGTATGTGTGTGAGTGTATGAGTGTATGTATGTGTGTGAGTGTATGTATGTGAGTGTATGAGTGTATGAGTGTATGAGTGTATGTATGTGTGTGAGTGTAAGGGCACCAAAGAACATTTGTGAAGCTGTTTGGGGAAATCTGCAGAGGGACTAGAAGTCTACACCTGCCCTGTATAACCTCCCCCAACAGCTCACTGAAGGGACGGAAGCTTTAACAACCAGAATGTACAAACCAAGCTACACCAAATATAAACCCAGTCTACATGACCGCCAAAGACAACTGGAGACCAACCCCAAGTCCCACCCCCAAGACAGAATTCCCTCTTCTTATAGGACCAGAGGGTGATGACAGGTGCATGGGCGGAGGGTGCCTTCTCTTCATATTAGCGTTGCTATAGAAACGACCCAGGGGATGACACTCCTGTGTACGATACCATGGATACAGAATGCTGCTACCAGGACATTCAGTGGAGCACCAAAGTCTCATACACAATATATTAAAGGGAACAATTTATTAAAAGTTATATATATATAAAGATTACAAAAAAAACGAAATAAGCAATCTTACTATGATTGTAACTATAATTGTTATAAAATTATTTTTGTTTTATTTATTTCAGCTGTTTGCAGGTCTTTCTAAAGTCAGTAAACCTTACAGAAACATGTCTCCTGTGTCGTAGACTAACTATACACAGGTAAACAACCCTTCATCATCATCATCATCATCATCATCATCATCTGAACATACAGTGGGGAAAACAAGTATTTGATACACTGCCGATTTTGCAGTTTCCCACTTACAAAGCATGTAGAAGTCTGTAATTTTTATCATAGGTACTCTTCAACTGTGAGTGACAGAATCTAAATCAAAAATCCAGAAAATCACATTGTATGATTTTTAAGTAATTCCTTTGCATTTTATTGAATGACATAAGTATTTGATACATCAGAAAAGCAGAACTTAATATTTGGCACAGAAACCTTTGTTTGCAATTACAGAGATCATACGTTTCCTGTAGTTCTTGACCAGGTTTGCACACACTGCAGCAGGGATTTTGGCCCACTCCTCCATACAGACCATCTCCAGATCCTTCAGGTTTCGGGGCTGTCGCTGGGCAATATGGACTTCCAGCTCCCTCCAAAGATTTTCTATTGGGTTCAGGTCTGGAGACTGGCTAGGCCACTCCAGGACCTTGAGATGCTTCTTACGGAGCCACTCCTTAGTTGCCCTGGCTGTGTGTTTCGGGTCGTTGTCATGCTGGAAGACCCAGCCACGACCCATCTTCAATGCTCTTACTGAGGGAAGGAGGTTGTTGGCCAAGATCTCGCGATACATGGCCCCATCCATCCTCCCCTCAATACGGTGCAGTCGTCCTGTCCCCTTTGCAGAAAAGCATCCCCAAAGAATGATGTTTCCACCTCCATGCTTCACGGTTGGGATGGTGTTCTTGGGTTTGTACTCATCCTTCTTCTTCCTCCAAACACGGCGAGTGGAGTTTAGACCAAAAAGCTATATTTTTGTCTCATCAGACCACATGACCTTCTCCCATTCCTCCTCTGGATCATCCAGATGGTCATTGGCAAACTTCAGACGGGCCTGGACATGCGCTGGCTTGAGCAGGGGGACCTTGCGTGCGCTGCAGGATTTTAATCCATGACGGCGTAGTGTGTTACTAATGTTTTCTTTGAGACTGCGGTCCCAGCTCTCTTCAGGTCATTGACCAGGTCCTGCCGTGTAGTTCTGGGCTGATCCCTCACCTTCCTCATGATCATTGATGCCCCACGAGGTGAGATCTTGCATGGTGCCCCAGACCGAGGGAGATTGACCGTCATCTTGAACTTCTTCCATTTTCTAATAATTGCGCCAACAGTTGTTGCCTTCTCACCAAGCTGCTTGCCTATTGTCCTGTAGCCCATCCCAGCCTTGTGCAGGTCTACAATTTTATCCCTGATGTCCTTACACAGCTCTCTGGTCTTGGCCATTGTGGAGAGGTTGGAGTCTGTTTGATTGAGTGTGTGGACAGGTGTCTTTTATACAGGTAACGAGTGGAGAACAGGAGGGCTTCTTAAAGAAAAACTAACAGGTCTGTGAGAGCCGGAATTCTTACTGGTTGGTAGGTGATCAAATACTTATGTCATGCAATAAAATGAAAATTAATTATTTAAAATCATACAAATGTGATTTTCTGGATTTTTGTTTTAGATTCCGTCTCTCACAGTTGAAGAGTACCTATGATAAAAATTACAGACCTCTACATGCTTTGTAAGTAGGAAAACCTGCAAAATTGGCAGTGTATCAAATACTTGTTCTCCCCACTGTATATGCTAATGTAGAACATAAGGCTTCCACAAGAGAATGTGACTGCTGATGATTATTTTCCTTGACAGGTCACAGGTCACAGTCAAGGTTTCCTTTGGGCTGCTTCCTTTCTTGGAAATTGTGGGTCTTGTAACGGAACAAACCCTTAATTTCTTACTTTACAGTTGAAGTCGGAAGTTTAAATACACTTAGGTTGAAATCATTAAAACTCATTTTTCAACCACTCCACAGATTTCATGTTAACAAACTATAGTTTTGGTAAGTTGGTTAGGACATCTACTTTGTGCATGACACAAGTAATTCTTCCAACAATTGTTTACAGACAGATTATTTCACTTATAATTCACTATATCACAATTCCAGTGGGTCAGATGTTTACATACACCAAGTTGAATGTGCCTTTAAACAGCTTGGAAAAATCCAGAAAATGATGTCATGGCTTTAGAAGCTTCTGATAGGCTAATTTACATCATTTGAGTCAATTGGAGGTGTACCTGTGGATGTATTTCAAGTCCTACCTTCAAACTCAGTGCCTCTTTGCTCGACATCATGGGAAAATCAAAATAAAATCAGCCAAGACCTCAGACAATAAATTGTAGACCTCCACAAGTCTGATTCATCCTTGGGCGCAATTTCCAAAAGCCTGAAGGTACCACGTTTATCTGTACAAACAATAGTACGCAAGTATAAACACCATGGGACCACGCAGCCGTCATACCACTCAGGAAGGAGACGCGTTCTGTCTCCTAGAGATCAACGTACTATGGTGTGAAAAGTATCTATATCCACAGTAAAACTAGTCCTATATGGACATAACCTGAAAGGCCGCTCAGCAAGGAAGAAGCCACTGCTCCAAAACCACCATAAAAAAGCCAGACTACGGCTTGCAACTGCACATGGGGACAAAGATCATACTTTTTGGAGAAATGTCCTCTGGTCTGATGAAACAAAAATATAACTGTTTGGCCATAATGACCATCGTTATGTTTGGAGGAAAAAGGGGGAGGCTTGCAAGCTGAAGAACACCATCCCAACCGTGAAGCACTGGGGTGGCAGCATCATGTTGTGGGGGTGCTTTGCTGCAGGAGGGACTGGTGCACTTCACAAAATAGATGGCATCATGAGGAAGGAAAATTATGTGGATATATTGAAGCAACATCTCAAGACATCAGTAAGGAAGTTAAAGCTTGGTCACAAATGGGTCTTCCAAATGGACAATGACCCCAAGCATACTTCCAAAGTTGTGGCAAAATGGCTTAAGGACAACAAAGTCAAGGTATTGGAGTAGCCATCACAAAGCCCTGACCTCAATCCTTTACAAACTTTGTGGGCAGAACTGAAAAAGCGTTTGTGAGCAAGGAGGCCTACAAACCTGACTCAGTTACACCAGTTCTGTCAGGAGGAATGGGCCAAAATTCACCCAACTTATTGTGGGAAGCTTGTGGAAGGCTACCTGAAACGTTTGACCCAAGTTAAACAATTTAAAGGCAATGCTACCAAATACTAATTGAGTGTATGTAAACTTCTGAGAATGTGATGAAAGAAATAAAAGATGAAATAAATAATTCTCTCTACTATTATTCTGACATCTCACATTCTTAAAATAAAGTGGTGATCCTAACTGACCTAAGACAGGGAATTTTTACTAGGATTAAATGTCAGGAATTGTGAAACACAGAGTTCAAATGTATTTGACTAAGGTTTATGTAAACTTCCAACTTCAACCGTCTATGCATCATTACTGATCTTTGTGGAAAATAACTGATAGGGTAAGCAATATGGTGGATGCCTACTGGCCAGTTACACCTGTTCAGTTCTTTCATATCTGAGCCGATGAAAGAAAGAAAGAAAGAAAGGGAGCAATCAACCTTGGACTATTGCGATACAGCACTTCTCTTAAACATCACTGCCAAGTGACCCAATCACGTCGGCAGACACAAACAGCTGACTCAGAGGGGAAAGGGATGTACCCGAGGATTCCGAGCAAGGGGCAGCAGAGGGGGGGGGGGGGGGCTCTGGAAAGTCGTTGCAGTTCCACTCAGAATTATGGAAATATTCCACGGAGCCAAACCAGACTGGAAGGTGTATGGTAATCATGTCTGTGAAAGAATTCCTAATATGTGCGTGAGAACAGAGCAGTGACCTGAGAGCAGCAGAAATGATGGGCCAAAATCCCATAGACCCAGAGGAAGCACACACACCCATACTCTAAACAGTCTCTCTCACACACACACACAAACCCCCCACACACACACACACACACACACCAATACGACACCAGTAATTCAAACTTAGTGCTATACTAAACTAAACACAGCACTCGAACATATTCCCCAACACAAACCCTCTCTTTTCACTCTCTCACACACTCCACTTCCAATAACAAGTTGAACCCACCCATCCAATAGTGAACGATAACGGCTACCGGTATGGAGCCAGTTTCTACAGTGCATGCTCCATAAATCTACCCAAGAGCCTCAGCTACCCCAGTCATGAATAGGAGAGAAAGCATGTGCTCCAAATGGATCCCTAGATTAGTGCACTAGTTTTGACCAGGGTGCCATTTGGGACACAGAAAAGCTCTGCAGGTTGTAGTCTGGCATTTGAAACTACAGTACATCTTGGAACAAGATAATTATCCCAGTAGCCACTGCAGGTTCCACATCTATTAAAGCTGTACTCCCATCCCCACATCTATTAAAGCTCTACTCCCATCCCCAGTAATGTTAAAGCTGTACTCCCATCCCCAGTAATGTTAAAGCTGTACTCCCATCCCCACATCTATTAAAGCTGTACTCCCATCCCCACATCTATTAAAGCTGTACTCCCATCCCCAGTAATGTTAAAGCTGTACTCCCATCCCCAGTAATGTTAAAGCTGTACTCCCATCCCCACATCTATTAAAGCTGTACTCCCATCCCCAGTTCTGTTAAAGCTGTACTCCCATCCCCAGTAATGTTAAAGCTGTACTCCCATCCCCACATCTATTAAAGCTGTACTCCCATCCCCAGTTCTGTTAAAGCTGTACTCCCATCCCCAGTACTGTTGCTAAGGAAAACCACATTCCTGTCGATAAGAAAAATGACATTTTCCTACAGGTTTCATTCTCCTGTTCATAAGAGTGGGTAGTGTATTAGAACCAGGTGTAATGGATTATAAGCAGAGTAACTACATGGTTATGACTAATGTTTCACCATGACAGGCTCAGTGATAAACTGGGGTTAGAGCGACACCTGGTGGCAAGGTTTAGAAGAGCAGACATTCACCATAACTATCTGCAATGAAGTTGAAATGGTCATTAAGGACAGACTAACGCATCAGGGCACACGATCACTTATGTAACACACACACACACACACACACACACACACACACACACACACACACACACACACAATATAGTTGGCTCAACACCCCACCAATGCCAAGTACTTCATTCACAACGTCATATTTCCTTTTTAAAAAATCATTTTAATATACAACAATTTTTTATGACAAGACGACTCAGTTTACAGTTATACTGAGCCCAGTGTTCCAGCTTCTCTCATTACTAAAGCACAGATGAGAGGAAATTAGTGAGAAAAGAGAACAGAGTGAATGAGAAGGAAAGAGAGAGAGAGAGAGAGAGAGAGAGAAACAATGCTTAGTATGATTTTAGTAAGAACGAAATTATTTGTCAAATAAAATTACAAAATAATAAAAAACAGTAAGAATGTAAGAGGAGTCAAAAAAAAAATAAAAAAAAGGTGTTGCCAGGACGCTGTATCCCGGCAACCTCAACATGCACATCTGTTTCCATGGCAACAAGCAGTCTCCTCTTCCTCTATGCCGCATTTCCCAAGTCTACACGCGCACACACACAAACACTTGAATGTGTGTCCCGAACAAGTGTTCATTGCAGGCAGAAGAAGCAAAGGAACCAGGAGAGATGGAGGGAGAGGTCTTCCCTCCCTCAACACTTTACTTACTCACTCCATCTTCTCTCAGAGCCAAGTCTCTCTCTCTCTCTCCCACTCTGCAGCGCCAAGTTCATTCTCTGTCCAGCCGTGTGTGTCTAGGCAGGGTTGGGTTGGAGGGTGAGAACTGAAGAACTAGAGCTTCTTAAAGGAAGTAAAGAGTAAGACATGTCTTGTCCACTGTTGGTGGGTTACTGTACTGGGGAACATAAGTTAGTGATAGAATGTGTGTGTGTGGTGGGAGAGTCCTTGTCAGAACGGGGGTATGGACAAAAGGATGAGGAAGAAGAAGACGAGTTGAGCTCCTCTCTGCAACACACTCAGCCAATCAGATCTCAGCTCCTCAGGACTCGCTGCAGCCGAGGACGTTACCTGCAGGACAGAGACAGGTCAGCAACTACAAGCCAGAGTTTCAGCCAGTGTGTGTGTCTGTGTGTTTTACCTGCTATCTGGAGATGTAGGTGTAGGTACGTGAGGGGGACCGGCCCTCTGACTGTCCATTGGTCGACACATTCAGGAAGTCCCAGATGAGGATGGTGTCGTCATGGGAACTGCTGATGATCTGGAACTCGTCAAACTGCAGCCGGAACACGCGCCCCGAGTGCTCCTGGAACACACACACACACACACACACACACACACACACACACACACACAACAACCACTGACCGTAAGGTCATTGCCACAACAAACCAGAGACACATTAAAAGACTCAAACACCTTGACGGAGTCACACACACGAAGAAACTCACCACCAGTGTGCGCAGGCACAAGGTGCTGGCTGGGGCTCGTGGGTCCAGAGCTGCTTGCAGGTCCCACACTTTTATCTTACTTCAGAGAGAGGAGACAAGGTCAGAACAGAACAACAGTGTGTGTGTGTGTGTGTGTGTGTGTGTGTGTCTCACCCGTCGTAGGCACCACTGACAATCCTCTTGTTGTCGAAGCGAATGCAGCGGACCAGTTCCTCATGACCCTCCAACACTCGCAAACAAGCTCCACACTCTATATCCCATAACCTAGAGACCATCCATTACATCTCATCAGGTTCATTCAAACAGTCAAATTCAAGGACTTTTTCAAGCACTAACATGTATTTTCAAGTACCATCAATTTGTAATAGTTAATATTCCACCAGATGACAGAATATCAACCTCATGCTACATACATGAGTACTGATGATGATGATGTAACTCAGTACTGATGATAGAATTTGAGTACTGATGAGCAGAGTTTTGGGACTCATTTCCTATTCGCATTTATTGGGCATGTGGGAATCAACTACATAATAGCTACGAGAAAGTGTTTGGCTTCCGACTAGCAGCTTCAGTGTGTCCCCCCGGTAGGGACAAGGGCGGCTTCAGTGTCCCCGGTTGGGACAAGGGCGGCTTCAGTGTCCCCGGTTGGGACAAGGGCGGCTTCAGTGTCCCCCCCCGGTTGGGACAAGGGCGGCTTCAGTGTCCCCCCCCCGGTAGGGACAAGGGCGGCTTCAGTGTCCCCGGTAGGGACAAGGGCGGCTTCAGTGTGTCCGGTAGGGACAAGGGCGGCTTCAGTGTGTCCGGTAGGGACAAGGGCGGCTTCAGTGTGTCCGGTAGGGACAAGGGCGGCTTCAGTGTCCCCGGTAGGGACAAGGGCGGCTTCAGTGTCCCCGGTAGGGACAAGGGCGGCTTCAGTGTCCCCGGTAGGGACAAGGGCGGCTTCAGTGTCCCCGGTTGGGACAAGGGCGGCTTCAGTGTGTCCGGTTGGGAGAACCATGAATGAGGCTATTGGCAAAAGAGCTCTGGACGCTGTTGAAGAGATCAAATGTAGAACTGGCGCCAGAGCAAGATGCAGCGGTGTGCCTCTTCAGGGCCCAGTCAGCCATGCTCCCAATGTCAAAGTCTCACGCCTTTTTTGCACCTTACAGTGTGGGTTGGTTGGGTCCAGTGATGTAGTGGTATAAAGGTGGGTAAACTATACTGAACAAAATAGAAACTGAGCTGAAATAAAAAGATCCTAGACATTCTCCATACGCACAAAAGGCAGGACTGAATCTACATTTGCCCGGCATTTTACCTAATCAGTCAGTTCTCTACCTGCCTGGCAACCACAGAGCACAAAACACATGAGGAAATAAAACTCCGTAGTCTGCCTGGAAATTAATTCACAAGACCAATGCATTTTTCTGAAATGTTTCATAAACATATTTGATCCTTGTCTTTCCTTCTTCAAGTACCAACAGGAGAAAATGTCAGATTTTCAAGGTATTCCACAGCTTGAATTTAAGCCCCTCAAGCGAACCCTGTCTCATGACTGACAGACACACATCCCACTACACCCTGTAAACCCAGAACACACACACCCACTCCTACCGTATGGTATTGTCCGAGGAGCCGCTGACCACTAGTCTGTCTCTGTACTGCAGGCAGGCGATGCCTCGCTTGTGTCCGTTTAGTGTCCGGACAAACTCACACGTACTGGTACTCCACACCTACAGGGGGCAGCAGAGACACCGATATGACGCTCACATCGATATGATCATGAAACAACTCCAATATCCACCACTGTAGAGACATGACATACGAGTATGTGCACACACATACACACAAGCCCCCTTTCTATACGCCAAGATCTATCTACACTCAATGTTCACCCACACGACCCTCACCTTAATGGTACGGTCTCCTGATGCCGAAACAATGTATTTGTCGTCAAAGTCGACCACGTTGACTGCGGCGCGGTGCCCCACAAGGACCCGCCGGAGGCTGATGTCGGTGGGCGAGGCCATGTCCCACACGGCGATGGAGCGGTCCTTGGAACACGTCACCATCAGACCGTTACAGAAGCGCAGATGGAGCACTGCCTCGTTGTGATGAATCAGAGTGTTCAATACTTCACCTGACGTCACGTCCCACACCCTGCAGGGAGGGGGGAGGCGAGAGAGAGAGAGAGGGGGAAAGAGAGAAGAAAGGGGGAGAGAGGAAGACAGGGGCGAGAGGGAGAGGGGGAAAAAAAACAGGGAAAGTTGTAAAAAGAAAGAAAAATGAGAGAACACACACACACACACACACACACACACGGGACCAGCCGTTAAGAAAGTTTTTTTTTTAGTTCCACTGTTCGGCAGGGAGAGGGGATCAAACACACACTGGAAAAGCTGACACTCAAAGCCTCAAACAAGTGTCTGCAAAGCCGTTGCTAACGAAGTGAAGTCACATTTTCCTTGGATACCTCCAAGGGAGAGTGTGAAGTAATGAGTGTGTGAAGGTTGAGCTTCTGTGTGTAGCAGGCACTGCCATGGGTTGGCGCACTGCCATGGGTTGGCGCACACCACACAGTCTTGCCTCAGGTTGGGCATTGTGAAAATGTTAGCTAACCATTTATTTTATTTCACCTTTATTTAACTAGGCAAGTCAGTTAAGAACACATTCTTATTTACAATGACGGCCTACCAAAAGGCAAAAGACCTCCTGCAGGGACGGGGGCTGGGATAAAAAATATAAATAAATACAATATAAATATAGGACCAAACACACATCACGACAAGAGAGACAAAACAACACTACATAAAGAGAGACCTGAGACAACAACACAGCATGGCAGCAACACATGACAACACCGTAGCCACGATCGCTCAACAGTCCGTCACAATTTTTACACTGTGCCAAAGATAGGAAATCTAACAGTCCGACCTATACTGGAGGGTGAAAAATGTAGACGGTTTAATTGAAATAACAATATTTTCAGGCAACGCCTACAATCGGAGTGTGTGTGTGTGTGTGTGTGTGTGTGTGTGGCTACAGACGATCGAGTGAAGCACAGACTGTTAAGTGTGGTAGAGAGACTGGCATTCAGATGGCGGATATAGCTACTGTATCAAAGAGAGCTGGCTGGGCAGCACAGTTTAGCACACCAGTTATAAATACAGGAGGAGGAAGGTTTCATATATCTAGAGACTCATCATAGAAAGCAGAGTCCCACCCCTAGAAGGCTCTCCATGTTTGGGTACTTGGAGGGCTGGCTAGTGTGACAGTCGGAACTAACAGTGAAGCAGACAAAAACAATGCACTTCATAGGGAACAATCACACAGTGATTGACGACAGAGATCCCAGATGGCTGTGGGGAGACAGATGGAAATTCACTTGGTTGGCTATCCTGACCAAGGGAGCTTTTCAGCCACGTTTCTAGGATGCCAATGTCAATTCTAGGGATTCTAGATGTATTTCTATGGACTGTAAAGAAGTCATATTGTATTTAGACAGGCGTGGAGGTACCATGTATGTGTCCCAAATGGCACTGTATTCCCTATGGGTCCTGGTCAAAACTAGTACACTACAGAGTGAATATGGTGCCATTTGGACAAAACCTAGGGGTTTGTATGATGACAGCTGGGTCACACCTGACAGCTGGGTCACACCTGACAGCTGGGTCACACCTGACAGCTGGGTCACACCTGACAGCTGGGTCACACCTGACAGCTGGGTCACACCTGACAGCTGGGTCATACCTGACAGCTGGGTCACACCTGACAGCTGGGTCATACCTGACAGTGGAGTCGGAAGAGCCAGTGACTATGACCCTCTCATCATACTGCAGACACAACACGGAGCCTGTATGACCGGTCAGGATCTTCAGACACTCCAGAGACTGCTTGTCCCAGATCTACACACAGAGAGACAGAGAGAGACAGAGAGAGCGAGCAGGAGATTTGGGTCAGGGTAAGAATGATCTGGTCTCAGAGTATTGTTTATGCTCCATCTCTCTGGAGCTGGGCAGGCTAGCCCTTTCCTGGGTCAGTCAGACAGAGACAGACAGACAGACTCCCCTTCTAAAACAATAACAAGACAAATCCTCCTTACTTTGACCCTCCAGGACAGATGAGTGGAAAATTACTCCTTTCATCGTCTCTGAGACAGACAAGCTGCTATTTCACTTCAAAAGTATTGTCTGTAATAATGTCTGTAATAACATGATGATTCATCCATCTCGTCCCGTCAAAAAGACAGGTACAGACACACACACACACCTTAATGGAGTTGTCTCGAAGGCCACTGATGATTTTATCATCGTCGTACTGGAGGCAGTAGACTCCTTTACTGTTCTCTGACCGACACTGGATCCTCTGCAGGTTGTGTCTGCCACACCGCCAGTTAGCCTCAATAGTCTACAGAGAGAGAGGGAGAAGGAGGAGAGAGAGGAGGAGAGAGAGGAGACGAGAGAGGAGAAGTGGAGGGGGAGGAGACCAAAGAGGAGAGGGGAAGAGACCAGAGAGGAGAGGGGGGGAGAGAGGGGGAGGATACCAGAGAGGAGAGGGGGGGAGAGAGGGGGAGGATACCAGAGAGGAGAGAGGGGGAGGAGACAGAAGAACACAATAGGGCAGGTAGAGAACACAGAACACAGAGAACAGAGAAGATATGTGAGAGAGGAAAAACAAGAGATCAAGACTGATGGGGAGAACAACAAGGTTAGGTGAGAGAGGAAAACAAATCTCTTCTCCATCAAGATGAATCAGCCTTTTCATCAAGGTCTACAGGTACACAACCTTCTAATGGCATTCCCTTTGGAGAGCACTACTTCCACCAGAGCCCTAATAACTAAAAGGGATAGGGGTTGTCCGTCTTACCTCTATGTCCTGGATGATCTTGGGGTACAGGGAGTGGTAGTAGGAGTTGGGAGGGACTTCTGTCGTTCGGTTCTTGAACAGATACTTCTCCCTGAAATGACGGACAGAACAATAAGCCAATGAGAACTCAAGTTTCAGAATTCAAAGAAGCCTGGTGAAGTTGTTCCAGTGTGTGTGTGCGCGCTCACCACTGGTGCCTCTCTGACAGGCCTTTCCAGAGGGGGTCTGTACGCACCATGCGTTCTATGAGTTTCTTCCAGAGCATACCCTCTGAGATGACCCTCTGCCACTCCTTACACACCAGCTCTGCCGAGCACAGAGACCGCGCGTCTAGGAACGACAGGATGTTCTCTGCTATGTGGTCCAGACCCTGGGCTAGAGAGAGAGAAGGAGGGAGAGAGAAAGATAGTGTAAGTGTTTGTAAGGTGTGTGAGAAGATCTGAATATGTGTGGATGAGAATGTGAGAGATCAGGAGTCTGAGTGGTGTGTGTGTAAGCATTCAAATGAGTGTGTGGCGTGTGTTCGAGAGTCTGAACGTGTGTGTGTGTTTGTTACCTGGCAGCGCTGTGATGAAGTCACGTTGGAGCATGGGTTTGAGGTAGGTGTTGATGTGGCCGTGTTGGTAGTGACACATGCGGGAGATGAGGTGTTCTACAAACTCCACCTGGTCCGTCTCAGACCACTGGTTAAACAAGACGACGCACTGCTCTTTCTCCTTGTCACAGTTACCCTCTGAATGACGCTTACGAGAGCCTGTCATCACAGGACCGTTACTAAGCTGACAGGGAGAGGACACACACAGGATGTAATGATTCACCCATACGCATTGGTCCCTGATTCAAATGTCCACGAACCACAAACCAATCCAAATGTAGCATGCTTTGATTCAAATGTTTTTTGTTGTTGCTCATATTACATTCTTTCCACCTTCCGAAATGTTTTTGTGATAAATGATGCATCCTCTCCTTCAGTGTGGAACTGCATGTAACTGTCTACAAGTAATTTAGCATGCAGAACAACCCCAGGCAATATCACTAGTCAGTCAAACTGCGTTCTGTGCCCAGCCTGGCGCGTTGACCAACGCCAGGTAGGTGACCTGTTCTGGATCTTGTACATCTGCGCGGTACCTCCAGCATTCAAATGCTAAAATGGCTTGGGAGATATTAGCCTTTATTAGTTGAGTGACAATCTATGGAATTTGCTAGGTTATTGTCATCTATGCGCTGTTGAAAATTGTGTTTTAACAGAATAAAAGTAAGCTAACAGACACTCTCTGGATATACTCACTGAACAGGCTTTTATATTTTGATTGTTCAGGTTTACCACCATTTTGGTTGTGCTTTAAACAATCAGAGTATATATACACACATATACATTGTAAAGTTGATCATTTTATAATGAGGACAGCAATCACTTTGCAAGCTCACTGCATGGTTAAAACAGGAGGAGAAAAGAAGGTCACTAAAAACGTCTAAATATTGAAACATTACTACCTCAAACACTTAATCTGAGAAAAATACAAGTCAATTAGTGGGTGAAGGTGATTTCAGAACCAACACGCTCCAGACTATGCATGGCATTGCGCATGGTGATCTTGGGCTTGTGTGACGCTGCATGGCCAGCAACAGGTGAGGCTGAAATCCACTCATTTTAAGGGGTGACCAAATATTCAGGAAGTATTCAGACCCCTGGACTTTTTCCACATTGTTGAGTTACAGCTTTATTCTAAAATGGATTAAATGAAAAATAAATCCTCATCAATCTACCCACAATACCCCATAATGACATCACTCTACCCACAATACCCCATAATGACATCACTCTACCCACAATACCCCATAATGACATCAATCTACACACAATACACCATAATGACATCAATCTACCCACAATACCCCATAATGACATCAATCTACCCACAATACCCCATAATGACATCAATCTACCCACAATACCCCATAATGACATCAATCTACCCACAATACCCCATAATGACATCAATCTACCCACAATACCCCATAATGACATCAATCTACCCACAATGACAAAGCAAAAACAGGTTTAGAAATCTTTGCACGTAAAACATATATATATTTTTTAAACAGAAATACCTTATTTACTTAAGTATTCAGACAAGTGCATCCTGTTTCCAATTGAACATCCTTGAGATGTTTCTACAACTTGATTGGAGTCCACCTGTGGTGAATTACATTGACTGGACATGATTTGGAAAGACACACACCTGTCTATATAAGGCCCCACAGTAGCGTCATACCCAAGACAAATCCAGGCTGTAATCTGCCAAAGGTGCTTCAACAGAGTACTGAGTAAAGAGTCTGAATACTGATCTAAATGTGATATTTAATATAAATTAGCAACAATTTAATAAAACCTGTTTCTGCTTTGTCATTATGAATTATTGTGTACATTAGAATAAGACTGTAACACAACAACATGTGGAAGAAGTGGTCTGAATACTTTCCAAAGGCACTGTATAGTGTATATATACACACACACCATAGTCATACACAATCTACACACATAAAACACACACAAGTCAGCTCAAAACAGATCCAGCTCAGGGGTCCAGCTTATCAAACAGATCCAGCTCAGGGGTCCAGCTTATGTGATCCATCAGCAGCAGATTTTAATTTAAAATGGAAAATTAATGTTTATGCAACTAATGTTAGAGCATCGAATCTTATCCTTCTATAGTCAAACTAAATTATTTCAAACTAAAACGTATCTAAATACTTATTGAATCGTCTTGAATGGGAAAGATGTACGTCCCTAAGACATACACACCCATGAAAACACACTGCACTAGGAGTTCCCTTCACCTGAAATGTAATTTACCACTGTTAGAACTTAGTGTTTTTTCAAGGATGATTTATACATTTTATGATTTAATATCTCTAAGACACATTACAGGTGACAGACACTCATAATCCACACACACACACACACACACCTTGGTGAGAATTGTGGTTTTCTTTGGGGAGAGGGCGTCTACGTGGTTCTCTGACTCCATGACTGTCGTGTTCTGTAGGGAGAGACAACAACATGACTGCCGTGTTCTGTAGGGACAGACGACGTGAACATGACTTGTGTTCTGTAGGGACAGACGACGTGAACATGACTTGTGTTCTGTAGGGACAGACGACGTGAACATGACTTGTGTTCTGTAGGGACAGACGACGTGAACATGACTTGTGTTCTGTAGGGACAGACGACGTGAACATGACTTGTGTTCTGTAGGGACAGACGACGTGAACATGACTGATGAGAGCTAATTAAAAAATAAACAAACATGAATGTACAGCGGTAATGTACAGCGGTAATGTACAGCGGTAATGCACAGCGGTAATGCACAGCGGTAATGCACAGCGGTAATGCACGGAAACGGATCTCCATCTCCTCTGCCTGGGATGAGCTGGAGTCAGTCTGGACAGGAAATTAAAGTGTCACTGGCTGCCAGACAAACCCTACAGTAATGAAACCATCATGTGGTAGTACCTAACTCTCCAACAGACAGAAAAGGGGAAGGAGGGAGAGAGAGCAAAAGAGAGCGAGAGAAAGAAAGAGCAAAAGAGATCGAGAGAGAGAGACTGTTAGAGGTTTGACCAGACCAGCTTAATCATCTCCCTGTATCCCATTAAAATGATCAGACACACACAGTGGTTTGTAATATGTCTGTGTCCCTGACACACACTTCACCAGTCAGACTATTGAGAACCCTGTCCAGGTGTGTATGGATGTTGGTAGAAGGTATTTCATCAGATAGACGAGACGTGCTACAGTAGGATCTCACCTGCTAAAATTAAACTGATATTGCACTGGATTATTTAGACCAGTGGTCACCAACCTTTTCTGAGTCCAGATCACTTTCAGAGTCAAAATGCAAGCCGAGATCTACCGCTCGGATTTTATTAAAACATTACATTTTTTTACAAAAAAATGTAGCCTATGCAACATGAACCAATTAAAAACAGTTCTGTAGCAATCAGGTTAGTGCAGTAGCCTATAGGCCAATACATTATCACTGCATATCGGCTATGCTTGAATGGCTCAGCCAATGTTATAGATCATCTGTAGTATTACCTGAGGCACAGCTAAGTGATTATAATAATTTGCTTATTTTTTTACTGGACTGATGACCTGCATCTGATGGCCAGTCTGAGGGGAGGGAGGGAGCAGCGGTGAGGCTGGCTCTCGTCCCTCCGCCCTTCCCAGGGAAAAGGGGACGGTCTTCCAGCTGATGGCGAAATTCAAGACGCACTGCATTATTTCTGCCTCATGCACCAACTCACGTTGCTCCTGTGACCAGAAAAATGTAAATGCTCCTCAATATTAAAAAAAGACAAGCTTCTAATAATATCAACTCAAGCTGATTGGAACACTTTGCTATACTCATTCATTGCAGCTGCAGTGCTGGTTACAGCGTGAGTGGAAGTAGGGAGAATGCATATTTTATAGCTTAGAAAAAGGTGTTGAACAAAGTGTTGACAGGGCTGAATAACAACTTAAACATGAAGTTACACATAAAAACAGCATCTCTTTGCTGTATTCATTGATTCTCTCTCTCGTCATGGTTTTAAAAACGTTATGAAATCTTACAGTATCAACTTTACAGTGCATTCAATGCTTCTTTTTACAGTCTATGGCTCGAGGAAACTGAGCAGACACAGTGATCTGAGCTAACCGATTGGCCATTGGTAGGCCTATAAGGAGCACTTGATTTGCACTCTGGGCCTGCCGGGTAGGCGGAGTTCTACCTTCCCAGGACTAAGTGCACACACCCCCAACAGCGCGATGGACAGTTGATCGTGATCAACCGGTTGGTGACCACTTTCTCCAGACCAATAGTAAAAGGAAAGACAAAACGGGTAGACAGACAGGTACACAGACAGACAGGTACACAGACAGACAGGTACACAGACAGACAGGTACACAGACAGACAGGTACACAGACAGACAGGTACACAGACAGACAGGTACACAGACAGACAGGTACACAGACAGACAGGTACACAGACAGACAGGTACACAGACAGACAGGTACACAGACAGACAGGTACACAGACAGACAGGTACACAGACAGACAGGTACACAGACAGACAGGTACACAGACAGACAGGTACACAGACAGACAGGTACACAGACAGACAGGTACACAGACAGACAGGTACACAGACAAGATCAGGGGTCAAGACTAATACACACTAGCAGTTCCACACAAAGCAGATAGACAGGTGGTGTAGTGCGAACAGCCTAGGCCATAGGGACAGGCAGCCAGTGACACTCAGGCAAGCATACCATGGAGCCTCCCTTTCCGCCTAACAGGCAGATCAGGGCGGTTTCCTAAAGCACCCCCAGTCCTACACACCTCCAGGCAACCTAGCACTACTCCCCAGGCAACACGCTCTGGCAGCCTTTCCTTATTCTCATTCAGATTAATTTAACAACTTCTACCAGGTGAACTTGTGCAATAACCACAGAATTTAGCCTATTTTTTTTGGTAGCGAGGGAGGGAGAGACGTAGCCTAGCTACTTTCACTAGCTAGGTTTGGCCCGGCTTGATAGAACCCTTTTCCTGTGATTAATGTGTGAGCCTATTATGCTCACAGTGGTTTATCATCAATGCTCAGATTATGGTGTCATGTTTACAAACGACTTGCTCTTTGATGGCAATTTTTTATTTGTGTCAATTCAGCTTTGACCAAAACAAATGGGTTTTTTTCTGCAGTGACCGACCATCGTCTAAGAGGCTACATATCAACTTAAGCCAAAATGTTAGATCTCCTGGAAGCTGGATCTACCATGGAGCAGAAGATGCCAGAGAGGTGCCCGAGAGAAGAGCAGGTTTTTGGGGAGGGAGAGGCGGGAAGGCAAATGGGCCATGGGAGGATGCAGGACACAGTATGTGGTGGTAGGGGGTGAGGAGGGCTGAGGAGGAGGGAGGGGTGATGGGGGCGGTAGGTAGGTCAGAATTAAGAGGAGAGAGTAGCAGAACCTGGTTGTGAGCCCGGGTGGAGGGGATGCTCTGCAGGCACCTGAGTGCACACAAACTCTCTGCCACCGAGGAGCATCCCAGCCAGAGAGAGCGAGGCACAGAGCTCTGTGAGAGAGAGAGAAGGAGAGAGAGAGGGAGGGAGAGGAATTAAAGGAGAGAAAATAGGAATGAGACAGAGGGTGATGAGGAGAGAGTAAAAGAGAGATGAAGGGGGAGGAAAGGAGAGGAGAATAGATGAGAGCAGCAGGAGACAGAGGGATAGAATACAGACAAATTAGGAGTGAAGACAACGATGGCCAAACAGAATAGGAAAGAACAGATTGGTGTTGAGAAGAGAGATGTGTAACCAAACCAGTGGTGTTGAGAAGAGAGATGTGTAACCAAACCAGTGGTGTTGAGAAGAGAGATGTGTAACCAAACCAGTGGTGTTGAGAAGAGAGATGTGTAACCAAACCAGTGGTGTTGAGAAGAGAGATGTGTAACCAAACCAGTGGTGATGAGAAGAGAGATGTGTAACCAAACCAGTGGTGATGAGAAGAGAGATGTGTAACCAAACCAGTGGTGATGAGAAGAGAGATGTGTAACCAAACCAGTGGTGATGAGAAGAGAGATGTGTAACCAAACCAGTGGTGATGAGAAGAGAGATGTGTAACCAAACCAGTGGTGATGAGAAGAGAGATGTGTAACCAAACCAGTGGTGATGAGAAGAGAGATGTGTAACCAAACCAGTGGTGATGAGAAGAGAGATGTGTAACCAAACCAGTGGTGATGAGAAGAGAGATGTGTAACCAAACCAGTGGTGTTGAGAAGAGAGATGTGTAACCAAACCAGTGGTGATGAGAAGAGAGATGTGTAACCAAACCAGTGGTGTTGAGAAGAGAGATGTGTAACCAAACCAGTGGTGATGAGAAGAGAGATGTGTAACCAAACCAGTGGTGATGAGAAGAGAGATGTGTAACCAAACCAGTGGTGATGAGAAGAGAGATGTGTAACCAAACCAGTGGTGATGAGAAGAGAGATGTGTAACCAAACCAGTGGTGATGAGAAGAGAGATGTGTAACCAAACCAGTGGTGATGAGAAGAGAGATGTGTAACCAAACCAGTGGTGATGAGAAGAGAGATGTGTAACCAAACCAGTGGTGTTGAGAAGAGAGATGTGTAACCAAACCAGTGGTGTTGAGAAGAGAGATGTGTAACCAAACCAGTGGTGATGAGAAGAGAGATGTGTAACCAAACCAGTGGTGATGAGAAGAGAGATGTGTAACCAAACCAGTGGTGATGAGAAGAGAGATGTGTAACCAAACCAGTGGTGATGAGAAGAGAGATGTGTAACCAAACCAGTGGTGATGAGAAGAGAGATGTGTAACCAAACCAGTGGTGATGAGAAGAGAGATGTGTAACCAAACCAGTGGTGATGAGAAGAGAGATGTGTAACCAAACCAGTGGTGATGAGAAGAGAGATGTGTAACCAAACCAGTGGTGATGAGAAGAGAGATGTGTAACCAAACCAGTGGTGATGAGAAGAGAGATGTGTAACCAAACCAGTGGTGATGAGAAGAGAGATGTGTAACCAAACCAGTGGTGTTGAGAAGAGAGATGTGTAACCAAACCAGTGGTGTTGAGAAGAGAGATGTGTAACCAAACCAGTGGTGTTGAGAAGAGAGATGTGTAACCAAACCAGTGGTGTTGAGAAGAGAGATGTGTAACCAAACCAGTGGTGATGAGAAGAGAGATGTGTAACCAAACCAGTGGTGATGAGGATAAAGAGAACGGGGGGGGGGGGGTAGTGAGGGGAAAAACAAGTATTAGAACTACATGCACATTTGCACAGTAAGCGCAAAAACACATACACACTTTCAAACCCAAGGCATAGTCAGACACACAAAAGCGTTATTAGATATGAAGTGGGTGGGGATAGGAAGAGGAGTGGGAGGTGCAAAGCCCTTGGATTTATGTTAATGCCCCACCCTCTGCTCTGCCATCCTCACACTATGGAAGTGGTTAGTGATTTACATAGGGCCACAATGCAGACACACGCAGAAAACAATCCAGAACAAACCCAACATGAGTGTACATTGCCAGACAATTCAGGAAAAGTAGGTCATATAATAGGACCATCTAATATGGCCTAGGTTGGGGAAGGCCTGAGGGTAAACAGAATGGAAACACGGAACCTATCCTAGCTCAAGTTCAATATAGTTGAGTTTAAGAGAGGGGTGTGACTTTCAGCTAAATATAATTAGGGAAAACAGACAGATTCATTAGTTAGTTACAGGTGAATCACTTCAGAGGGTATTACTTATTTCTGATGTTGTGTGAAAGTAATGCTATCCTTGTGGTGGTGTGAAGAGCCAGTCTTTCTCTGACAAAACAAACACCAAGGGTGGCTGAGAACTGGAACCAAATCGGTTACTTTTTTAATCCAGACCCTTTTGCTGTAATTATCAGGCTTACTGTAGTTATCAACTCTGTTTACAACTACTAGCTATCTACCAACACTGTAGTAGATGTCCTCTATCAAAGAGTATGTCAGAACAACAACTAGAAAACTGCGATCTAACGTTAGATACCTTAGTAAATTAAAACGATGACAAGATGAAAAACCAAAATACAACATAGTTGTAACTTAGCTAACTACATAAATGTCCGCTTTCTATCCATGTCTGTCAAAATGAAGTTACTGACTGATTGTCAGGTAAATGTAAATGATTTCTGAATCACAACACAGTAAGGTCAGGGTGGCAGACTACTAACTAGGTTAGTAATGGTGTTAGCTAATGTCACGTCCTTCTACGCAGCATTAGAAACACTAGTTACAATCATGTTTAGACATTGAAGAGTTGTGGGGCAACACGTTTCGTTCTGTGTATATGACGTGAACATACATTAGGTTGTGATCCACAGGTAAAGGGCTGGTTAACCGTGACACCCTGGGCCGAGTGGCGCAGCGTCGCTGCACTGAACCGCTTCCTGGAACATCTACAGTAACCTTTCGACAAGTTACTGATTCAACGTCACTACTGCGAAACCAAGGGACTATCCTGTCACTTTGAAAAACAGATAGGTGTCGACGACCTAGTCAATCCCTGGTCTAGGACCCTCAAGGGAAAATATCAGGCCTTCTCTCTTTTCTAGTTTCCCTCCACCTCTCCTGGCCGTCGGGTCGGGTCGGTACCCGTTCAGCCTAAGATTCAAGCCTCCACGGCTCTTTTTCGGGGCCGATAACAAACCCGGGCACCTAATCTCACCGAAACTTACCATTAATTCCAACGTGTTGTCCTCCATCTCCGGATCCATGTTGTTGTTCCCCCCCGAATCTCGGCTGTGAAAACAGAAACCCAACCCTGCGTCGCCTGCCTGCAAATGCAGAGACGTCATTCACTTCCTAAACCATAGTTCGGCAGGGCGGTGTTCAGTGGGGGATGGGGAACCCGACACTTTCATTGGCCGAGCTATGCTAAAGAGGCGTGCCTTAACGGGCTTGCCCCATAATGATTGGCTTGTAGTGCTATCAAGGCTTTCCCCGGGCTGCGTCCAGTACGTTTTTACGTTCTGGTTCGTTCAATTGAACGGAAACGGTGCTGTACTGAACCGGTTGAAAAACGGGGAGGGGTTGTGGAACGCTGCCCTTTAAATACGTCACTCATTGCTTCAAGACACACCCCGCCCTCGCTGAGGTATGATGGGCATTCGATTACGCGGAGCCGCGGGGCACCTGGTATATGCCCTCCACGTCATTGGCCGAAAGCGTGGAGGGAGGCACTCCCTTCTCAAATCGAACAGTAATCTGCGCTGCTCGGTCATTTGGTCAACAAGGCAGCATGGTCCCAAAACACGTCATCTTAGTAATTATTACATGTGCTTCATTAGTATGCTCTGAACTGGGACCTGGCTCGAATGCGTTCAACTTTCAGCCGATAGAAAACACGCCTACACGGGCTCCCGTGCGGGATTAATCGAACCCCCTCCAGAACCCACCAAACGTACCTCCGTCTGTTCAAGAACGTTTTGCGGAAACACGTGTCGTTCAGTACAAACCGTTCCGCAACGTAGCAAACGAACTGAACGCACCTGCAGACTGCCCAAACAGAAGGGCAAATGGTTGAAGATGCTGCCATACGTGTTATCAGTAATAAATCACTTAATGTAACAATATTAAATATACGTTTGAGGCTCAGGGAGCGAAACATATTCTGCAGTACTTGTAATATAACGCTGTATATCAAATGTGGACACTTGTAAACAAGCAGAAGATAAGACTGACAGAATATATTTAACGGCTTAAATGACATCTAGGCATGAATCTCTTCGAACAGGGCTGAATAGGCCAACTTATTCTTACATATTTGTGATTCATAAAAAGTGTAGAATGGGTGGCGTTCACCTCTTGAATTCCACTTTCTCCTTACCTTTTTGACCACTGTTGATCGAGACTTCAAAAACCCGGTCTACCTGAGTGCGGTGATAAACTAGCTCTAATGTCCTCATTGGCTAGAATCGACTATCCACACCAAATCAAAATACTAACGCAACATGGCACGTGTTGGTCCCATGTTTCATGAGCTGAAATAAAATATCCTAGCAATGTTCCATACGCACAAAAAGCGTATTTCTCTCATTTCCTTTACATCCGTTTCAGTGAGCATTTCTTTGCCAAGATTATCCATCCACTTGACAGGTGTGGCAAATCAATAATCTGATTAAACAGCATGATCATTACAGAGGTGCACCTTACGCTGGGAAAATAAATTGCCACAGATGTCTCAAGTTGAGGGAGCGTGCAATTGGCATCTACCATGGAGCCACCTGTCATTTTAGAGAATTTGGCAGTAAATACAACCGCAGACCACGTATATGGCGTTGTGTTAGCGAGCAGTTTATTCTTGGCCACTTTGTGAACAGAGTGCCCCATGGTGGCGGTGGGGTTATGGTATTGGCAGGCATAAACTACGGCCAACAAACAATTGCATTTTACCGATGTCAATTTAATGCATAGATACTGTGACGAGATTCTGAGGCCCATTGTCGTGCCATTTCCCGCTGCCATCACCCCATGTTTCAGCTTGATAATGCACGGCCCCATGTCGCAAGGATTCGTACACAATTCCTGGAAGTTGAAAATGTCCCAGTTCTTCCATGGCCTGCATACCCACCAGACATGTCACCCATTGAGCATGTTTGGGATTCTCTGGACAGACTGTGTTCCAGTTCCCGCCAATATCCAGCAACTTTGCACAGCAATTGAAGCGGAGTGGGACAACATTCAACAGCCTGTTCAATTATATGCGAAGCGGTGTCGCGCTGCATGAGGCAAATGGTGTTCACACCAGATACGATCCAGTTCTCTGATCTACGACCCTACTTTTTTTGTTGTGACCAAGAGATGCATATCTGTATTCCCAGTCATGTGAAATCCATAGATTATGGCCTAATGAATGTATTTCAATTGATTTAATTCCTTATATGAACTGTAGCTCAGTCAAAATCTTTCAAATTGTTGCATTTATATTTTTGTTATATATATATATGCACAGGTTCTGTTTAAATTAATCACAGGATGGCATATAAACAATTCAAACACTTTCTACAACCACTCATTGGTGCTTATGGGCCAAAGAAACATTTTCATTGGAGGGGGAGCAGGTAGAGCAAGCTCCTCTGGGAAGGACAGACACTCCACATGATTGAGACCACAGCGGATGAGGAGGTAGCAATGGTTTTCAGCAGATCAAATTTAATACCCTCTCTACAGAAACCCAGGTAAAAAATAAAACAGTATCATTTACCATTAAAAAAAAATTTGAAATGCAAAAAAATGATAAAAAGCATTAAGGGGGGAATAGAAGGAGGGCAAGGACACAATGTGGGGAAGAAAGGAAAATAGATCTTCTCTATGCGAGGATTGAGTCCAATGTCTACACCGGACCTTGGGGGGTCAGCGAGTGAGGATCGCTGGGAACTTCCGGTTGTGTTCATTCAAAATGGAGGTGGGATTTGAGTCAAGTCCAATCCAACCAGGGGAAGGAACCAGCACTCTAAGGCAGGGATCCATTCATGAAGGGGCCTGTCCCTCTCTGGACTGAAAGAAAATCTCACTCCTCTTCAGCTTGTGTGAGCATTATGGGAAGTGTGTATGTATGGGTACACGTGTGCGTGTTTGACATTGAATGCACTGCATCTGTCTATATGGTGAATCAGGCTCCCCACTCACTTACTGCATCTGTCTATATGGTGAATCAGGCTCCCCACTCACTTACTGAAAAAAGGTGACATGTATCCTTATTTCGTAAATCTTGAGCTTTTTTCTTTCCTTTCTCCTCTATTCAGTCCCGGACTACCTAGTAGTCATCTAAATCAAATAACTCATCGTCCTCTGCCTGGTAATCTATGGCCTGGAAATCCACCCTGTACCGCAAGCATCCTGAAAAAGAGACAGAAAACATCAACGACGTAGATGGAGACTGTCTGCAGGACTGAAGGTTCTAATACTAGGTTCATGAAGTTCTCATGCTGTGAACTACCACCGCAACATGACCATAACAAAGACACCCATGTTATAATGCAATAACAACACAACTGGTTGGTGTGGACTCACCCCCGATGCCTCCGAAGCCCTTGACAAACTGAGACCCCTCCTGACTCTTGTCTGTGACGATCTCCAGCGTGGCTCCAAACTTCTTGTAGTTGTTGGCAAACCACTCCAGCAGAGGCATGCTCTCAATCAGCTCATGGTCCTGCCCTGTCTGAACATGGACAGGTTTGAGAGAGCAAAGAGTCAACACCAAATTCAACCACCCAAATGGGTTCATGGACAGAAAGTGTTGTCAAGGCAACCGTGTGTGTGTGAGAACAAGGGATAGAGAACAGGGCTTACCTCCTAGTCTGAAGTGGGACTTGGGAACAGGGCTTACCTCCTAGTCTGAAGTGGGACTTGGGAACACGGCTTACCTCCTAGTCTGAAGTGGGACTTGGGAACAGGGCTTACCTCCTAGTCTGAAGTGGGACTTGGGAACAGGGCTTACCTCCTAGTCTGAAGTGGGACTTGGGAACACGGCTTACCTCCTAGTCTGAAGTGGGACTTGGGAACACGGCTTACCTCCTAGTCTGAAGTGGGACTTGGGAACAGGGCTTACCTCCTAGTCTGAAGTGGGACTTGGGAACAGGGCTTACCTCCTAGTCTGAAGTGGGACTTGGGATGTATCATGTATCTGTCTTTTGTGTATTTCGTTCATGCCCTGTGTTTTTCGTAGCTGATTGATAAAGTAATTTCCCCCGGGGATCAATAAAGTATCTATCTGAGGGCTTACCTCCTTGTCTGTGAAGTGGGACTTGTCTTTCTCCTGCTCGGGTGTTAAATAAAGAGTCTTCTCATCTGAAACACAAAGGACGACGAGACAGGGAATGAGAAACCATGTGTGTAGCCTTCTCTCCTCAGCTGTCCTACGTCATGGTGCCAGAGAATATACTGCACATGGAGTGTGTGTGTGTGTCTACCGTTTTCTGTCCCGATGCTCTCGGCCCCGTGCAGGCGAAGGATGTACCGCATGGTGTCTAGGTTCTCATAGACGATGAGGATCTCCACAGCTCCCATCTCCAGGGCTTTGAGTGTGTCCTCCACCCCGAAACAGTACTTCCCTGTGTCCTGACTGATCTCATCAAAGTACCGCCCTGCAGAGAGAGAGCGAGTAGGAGAGAGAGCAAGAACGGAGGGGAAGAGGAACAAAGGGTCCAACATATTTTATTGTGATTGGGGGATGGATAAAACGAAGCAAGCATCACCACTGTAATTATTATTAACATTCACAAGGAAACACATCTGCACTAAAACACCTAACACAAACAGACACATGTTCGCTGGGACAACCCACAATCTAACCTCAACGTGACACAAACAGACACATGTTCACTGGGACAACCCACAATCTAACCTCAACGTGACACAAACAGACATGTTCACTGGGACAACCCACAATCTAACCTCAACGTGACACAAACAGACACGTTCGCTGGGACAACCCACAATCTAACCTCAACGTGACACAAACAGACACATGTTCGCTGGGACAACCCACAATCTAACCTCAACGTGACACAAACAGACATGTTCACTGGGACAACCCACAATCTAACCTCAACGTGACACAAACAGACACATGTTCACTGGGACAACCCACAATCTAACCTCAACGTGACACAAACAGACATGTTCGCTGGGACAACCCACAATCTAACCTCAACGTGACACAAACAGACACATGTTCACTGGGACAACCCACAATCTAACCTCAACGTGACACAAACAGACATGTTCACTGGGACAACCCACAATCTAACCTCAACGTGACACAAACAGACACGTTCGCTGGGACAACCCACAATCTAACCTCAACGTGACACAAACAGACATGTTCACTGGGACAACCCACAATCTAACCTCAACGTGACACAAACAGACACGTTCACTGGGACAACCCACAATCTAACCTCAACGTGACACAAACAGACATGTTCACTGGGACAACCCACAATCTAACCTCAACGTGACACAAACAGACACATGTTCGCTGGGACAACCCACAATCTAACCTCAACGTGACACAAACAGACACATGTTCGCTGGGACAACCCACAATCTAACCTCAATGTGACACAAACAGACACGTTCGCTGGGACAACCCACAATCTAACCTCAACGTGACACAAACAGACATGTTCACTGGGACAACCCACAATCTAACCTCAACGTGACACAAACAGACACATGTTCGCTGGGACAACCCACAATCTAACCTCAACGTGACACAAACAGACACGTTCACTGGGACAACCCACAATCTAACCTCAACGTGACACAAACAGACACATGTTCGCTGGGACAACCCACAATCTAACCTCAATGTGACACAAACAGACACGTTCGCTGGGACAACCCACAATCTAACCTCAACGTGACACAAACAGACATGTTCACTGGGACAACCCACAATCTAACCTCAACGTGACACAAACAGACACATGTTCGCTGGGACAACCCACAATCTAACCTCAACGTGACACAAACAGACACGTTCGCTGGGACAACCCACAATCTAACCTCAACGTGACACAAACAGACATGTTCACTGGGACAACCCACAATCTAACCTCAACGTGACACAAACAGACACATGTTCGCTGGGACAACCCACAATCTAACCTCAACGTGACACAAACAGACATGTTCACTGGGACAACCCACAATCTAACCTCAACGTGACACAAACAGACATGTTCACTGGGACAACCCACAATCTAACCTCAACGTGACAAACCGACCTATGAGCTTCTTTTCCTGGATGAACTTGACGTTAGAGAGGACCTCTGCCGACAGCTCGATGGCCTGGTTGAAGCCGTTCTCCCCTCCGTACGATATGTCCACCAGCTTCAGAATCTTTGCCTGTAACCTCTGCACACACACACACACAACAGGGGTTAGTGTGCTGCGAAATGCTTGATTAACTCAGAATCTGAAAATCACAATGAAATTGCACCAAAAACATCAACCCGACAAAGCATTAACTGATCACTGTAAAGATGAATGCAGCAATAAACCATGGATTATCTCAAACAGACAAACGTACAGGGTCGAACATGTCGGACTGGCTGAGCTCAGTCTTGAAGTCGGCAGACCCTGCTAGGACCATTCCGGCCACGTTGACCTTGTCATTGGCCACATAGAGCTGGACAGCTGTCTCAGCCACCTTCCTCACATAGTTGTGTCTCTTCTCCATCCTCAGACGGGCAAAGCGCAGAGCAGACTGACCTCCTCTGCCTGAGAGAAAGAGAAATTGTATTAACTAAAGGGTATTGGTCGGGGATAACATCTATAATGTTCTTATGTCTGAGTGGGAGGGTAAGACGAGCGAGGCGTACCGTGTTTCTTGGGCAGGTCCACGGTGAACTTGTGCAGCACCTCCCTAGTGTTCCCCTGGAGCGTTCCAAAGAGAGCCCCGCTACCGTCTATCACGATGAAGCCAAACTTACTGTCATCAGACAGCAGGGCCGTCAACGCCTGGAGAGAGAGAGAGAGAGAGAGAGAGAGAGAGAGGGAGAGAGAGAGAGAGAGGGAGAGAGAAAGAGAGAGGGCATTTCCATTACAGTTGCCGCTAGAGACAATTAAACACTAGAGACAACACACATTCACAAAAAACCAGGAGACAGTCGAGTTGAGCTGAGTTGAACTCCTACCTCAGTGTGGAACTTGTTGTCGCAGAGGTACAGGGAGGTGTTGATGGGTTTAAAAGGCTCAAAATCAATGTTGACTTTCTTCTCCTTACCCTCATCTGTCACAATGGTTCCACAGTACACCACCAGGCCATTAGGGGGCACTGCAGGAGAGACACAGGGCTTATCAGTCAACACAGGCAAGACCCAGTGACCCATAGTAAATACACACCACAAAGAACTGACTGACCCTTGCTGTAGCTTTGGAGTCTGCTATGAGGAGGTCAAGGTTTCAAACACACAACGACATAGTCACTCACCCTTGTTGTATAGTTTGAGTCTCTGCTGTACAGAGGTGATGGCCCCGAGCACAGAGAGCCTGTTGACTCTGCTCTTGATGTTGGAGGCCGTGCCAAACTCATCAGCCAACATCTTGGCCACTCTGGAGATCTGGTCCTTTGGGGGGATGATCAGCGAGATCATGCTGGTTCCATTACTGTAAATGATACGGTCTTAGTCATATCACAATCTCTGAAAGAAAGGAAGGAATATTCTTCCACAATCCAAACAAATGTTCCACCCATCAGCCCCATCCAATATTACTTTACACATACCCTTCAACATTGACCCAGCCTGACACCACAGGCACCCTTCAACATTGACCCAGCCTGACACCACAGGCACCCTTCAACATTGACCCAGCCTGACACCACAGGCACCCTTCAACATTGACCCAGCCTGACACCACAGGCACCCTTCAACATTGACCCAGCCTGACACCACAGGCACCCTTCAACATTGACCCAGCCTGACACCACAGGCACCCTTCAACATTGACCCAGCCTGACACCACAGGCACCCTTCAACATTGACCCAGTCTGACACCACAGGCACCCTTCAACATTGACCCAGCCTGACACCACAGGCACCCTTCAACATTGACCCAGTCTGACACCACAGGCACCCTTCAACATTGACCCAGCCTGACACCACAGGCACCCTTCAACATTGACCCAGTCTGACACCACAGGCACCCTTCAACATTGACCCATTCTGACACCATTGGCCACCAAACATTACCTTCCCAGATGAAACGGTCTGAAAGCTGAGGGAGGGGTTCACCCAGTTCCCATAGTGAACAACAAGCTCTGTCCTTGACATCAAAGACTACGCTGAAGTTCCACTGAGCCACATGGTCTGCATTCACTATACATGCTGACACTGCGCACACACACAGGTAGCTAGCTGGTTTGTGAATATAGGTCAAATTGTCAACCGTGCACGTATGTAACATTAGCAGGACAGTTGATTCTGCGTCAGTGGACAACAAGAATACTTCAGAGGCAAAGCAGAGGAAACCACGTAGCTAGCTCTGTCAACTACTTATCTAAATTAATACGGATGACCGCTAGCTAACTATTGTTACACATTGTGACCAAAGGAAGAATTGGACACAGCTGCTTGCTAATCATCGAGTATAGATTTAAGCTCTCCACTCCCAGATAGTAGAGATGTTGGCATGTCTTCTATCGCAGCATATGGGAACATACCAGTCAATAGCTGTGTTCCAATACCCATACTAACATACTGTATACTTAATGAGTATACACTACAAGTTAATTTTAGTATACTGTAAACCAACGGTATACGTACTAGTGCTTCACCTGTCTACCGGAAGTTGATGCTGTTGCTATGCAACCCCTTTCTAGCTTGTTAGCATAACAAATTACAAGCTAGACATTTTACAACTTCGGTTGTGTTATTAAATTAAATCTGGAGTGCCAGTGTGCTCTGGGCATTCGTAAATTCAGAGCGTTGCCAGATTGTCCGTTTGTATATTCAGAGCGTACACTGGCAGGCAGTGTCACTGGAGGAGTAGGGTTGATCCGAGTGTTCTCACAACGGACAGTCAAGAACCCAAGCTAACTGGCTAAATTGTTCGCTACTTCCAGACACAAATGAGAGAACACTTCACTCTGACCATTTTACTCGGCCTAGCAGTGCTGGTTAGGCTGTTTTCATGTTATCCAGTGTTATGTCAGTGACTGTAACTCTGCTGCTGGCAACAATTTAATTATGTTTTTTTGCCTACATTTACGGACACAGGCCAGATTCAACTGGTGTTGAGTGTTTGTAAATTCATCAGTTCTTTTGCGCTCTGGCACAGGTACAATCAGACGTGAGTGCTCTGAAATCCAGAACAAATTTACGAACGCACCCGAATGTCATTTGAGAACGCAAAACAACTATACCACTTAGATAAACTAAGAATTACGGGAATAATCAAGTCAATAAACTTTGGGTAGTTAGTTAGATAGCAGATAGTTAATATACTATAGTTCTATGTATTAGTAGCCAACGAACGTTAGGTAACTAGCTAACATACCAGTACATACTGCTGTAATGCTATGTGGTTCATAAGGATAGCGTAGCTAACATACCAGTACATACTGCTGTAATGCTGTGAGGTTCGTAAGGATAGCGTAGCTAACATAGCGGTACATACTGCTGTAATACCATGCGGTTCATAAGGATAGCGTAGCTAACATACCAGTACATACTGCTGTAATGCTATGTGGTTCATAAGGATAGCGTAGCTAACATAGTGGTACATACTGCTGTAATGCTATGCGGTTCATAAGGATAGCGTAGCTAACATAGCGGTACATACTGCTGTAATGCTATGCGGTTCATAAGGATAGCGTAGCTAACATAGCGGTACATACTGCTGTAATGCTATGCGGTTCATAAGGATAGCGTAGCTAACATAGTGGTACATACTGCTGTAATGCTATGTGGTTCATAAGGATAGCGTAGCTAACATACCAGTACATACTGCTGTAATGCTGTGAGGTTCGTAAGGATAGCGTAGCTAACATAGCGGTACATACTGCTGTAATACCATGCGGTTCATAAGGATAGCGTAGCTAACATACCAGTACATACTGCTGTAATGCTATGTGGTTCATAAGGATAGCGTAGCTAACATAGTGGTACATACTGCTGTAATGCTATGCGGTTCATAAGGATAGCGTAGCTAACATAGCGGTACATACTGCTGTAATGCTATGCGGTTCATAAGGATAGCGTAGCTAACATAGCGGTACATACTGCTGTAATGCTATGCGGTTCATAAGGATAGCGTAGCTAACATAGTGGTACATACTGCTGTAATGCTATGCGGTTCATAAGGATAGCGTAGCTAACATAGCGGTACATACTGCTGTAATGCTATGCGGTTCATAAGGATAGCGTAGCTAACATAGCGGTACGTACTGCTGTAATGCTATGCGGTTTATAAGGATAGCGTAGCTAACATACCAGTACATACTGCTGTAATGCTATGCGGTTCGTAAGGATAGCGTAGCTAACATAGCGGTACATACTGCTGTAATGCTATGCGGTTCATAAGGATAGCGTAGCTAACATAGCGTTACATACTGCTGTAATGCTATGCGGTTCATAAAGATAGCGTAGCTAACATAGCGGTACATACTGCTGTAATGCTATGCGGTTCATAAGGATAGCGTAGCTAACATAGCGGTACATACTGCTGTAATGCTATGCGGTTCATAAGGATAGCGGTACATACTGCTGTAATGCTATGCGGTTCATAAGGATAGCGTAGCTAACAAACTGTCAGCCAACATAACGTGTAACTTATTTGAAAAGTCATTACTTTATCACAGTGCTCAACATTTGTCATAATTCGTTAAAGCAATGAATTTGTATCTGCTATTATTGGACTTCGACGGCATATTTTCAGCCATTTTCTTCAAACCTGAAAATGTTGTGACCACACCCATTTTCTGAAGAATTGCATTATGGGCCCTAAAACTTGGAAATAGTGTCCACTGCTTATACAGTATATTTCATATTTTGGCGAATGTAGTAAGACATCCAGGAACTTTTGGCATACTAACTATCCATACTATATACTCAATTTACATCACAAATAGTAATATTTTTCACATCATTTATTTTTGTTGAACTTTTGTGAGTGTAATGTTGACTGTTAAATGTTTTATTGTTAATTTCACTTTGACAGTGTTAACATACGTTTCCCATGCCAATAAAGGCCCTTGAATGAGTTTTCTAACACAGCTAATGTAATGTAACCACAACAGTACGCTGTTTTCTCACAGACCCGGCGTCTTCAGCGAGGTAGCTAAAAACATGGACCTAGTAAGTTAACCCGGAACAAACCAAGCTAGTTACAATTAACACGGCAATCACCATAATAATACTATCCACATCGGATACGGGTGGGAACTAACGTTAATTACAACGTCGACTGTGTAAGTAAGCTAACCATCTAGCTGTTACCCACGGTCCATTATGGACACCCCGGTATTCAACCACAACCCCTTACCCACGGTCCATTCCCTGAGACACATCGACACATTATGGACACCCCGGTATTCAACCACAACCCCTTACCCACGGTCCATTCCCTGAGACACAGACACATTATGGACACCCCGGTATTCAACCACAACCCCTTACCCACGGTCCATTCCCTGAGACACAGACACATTATGGACACCCCGGTATTCAACCACAACCCCTTACCCACGGTCCATTCCCTGAGACACATCGACACATTATGGACACCCCGGTATTCAACCACAACCCCCTACCCACGGTCCATTCCCTGAGACACATCGACACATTATGGACACCCCGGTATTCAACCACAACCCCTTACCCACGGTCCATTCCCTGAGACACATCGACAAATTATGGACACCCCGGTATTCAACCACAACCCCTTACCCACGGTCCATTCCCTGAGACACATCGACACATTATGGACACCCCGGTATTCAACCACAACCCCCTACCCACGGTCCATTCCCTGAGACACATCATGGACACCCCGGTATTCAACCACAACCCCTTACCAACGGTCCATTCCCTGAGACACATCGACAAATTATGGACACCCCAGTATTCAACCACAACCCCTTACCCACGGTCCATTCCCTGAGACACATTATGGACACCCCGGTATTCAACCACAACCCCTTACCCACGGTCCATTCCCTGAGACACATTATGGACACCCCGGTATTCAACCACAACCCCTTACCCACGGTCCATTCCCTGAGACACATTATGGACACCCCGGTATTCAACCACAACCCCTTACCCACGGTCCATTCCCTGAGACACATCGACACATTATGGACACCCCGGTATTCAACCACAACCCCTTACCCACGGGCAGCTTCCAGACTTTTAATCAGTTTCTTAATTTTCCATATCTCCACGTTCCTGTCTGCCGCGTTAGGGTCGTCCGCCATCTTTCCTGCTGTAATCGCTTCAGCACCTGAAAGAGAAGAAGGTGAGCTGGTTAAAGTTCCACCGGTTTATGGGTCGCAGGGTGGTAGTTATGTACCTCTGAACTAGAAGTGGGTCCTAGAGGGACCTGGACCAGCAGTGGTGGACCTACCGGGAGGAACAAGACTAGAACCCTGCTTGCTGTGTCGGCAAAGTGCGCGGAAAAACTAGGCCTACACTCTTCCCAGGCCCTAGTGTCCAACCGATTCGTTATCTAACGTCGCAACCCGACCTAGTTTCCGCCTCGAGAAACCGTTAAAATCTTTAAAATGTCAACCCGTTCCACCCGACACCTTTCATTTACAAACACAATCGACGACACCGTACCTGCCTCGGGCAACGCCGCTCCGGTCTCTGCGCTACGGCTGCCGCGCTAGCTGAATCGGTCGTCCGTGAAATGACAATGCCTCTCCTGCCGGTTCCTCTCCACAGGCTTCGCGTGGTCAAAGGGTGCTATGAGGCTCACATGTGGGAGGTGATTTCGGCTGTTCTCACTTCCTGGAAACCGCGTTGAAACGGTGACTTACTTTGTTGGTTGGTCAAAACTCCATGTTGATCATGGATATCTGCACGGTGATTGGAGGGATGAACTATTATACCAAAATGGGCGTGGATATCTCAAAATGTTTCACATGGGATTTGTAGTCAAAGTTACATTTTACGATTAATCACAACGTGAAGTTCTCCTGAACTTCTGTAGTGACTAGGATGGAGAAAAAACATTAGAAAACTAAGCAATGAAATAAAAATATCCACCATATTCAGTATCACATTACCAAAGTTTGGTCGGTGGAATAATTTATTTAGTCAATTATGGAAGACTCTAATTTGCTCTTTATAATATTGAGTATAGCTACTTTACAATTGCATTAAAGAAAACACTTTCTATTGGCAATGTAGACCAAAATCTACGAAACAAATCAAAATGTATTGGTCACATACACGTGTTTAGCAGATGTTTTTACGGGTGTAGCGAAATGCTTGTGTTTCTAGCAGTAATATCTAGCAAGTAATATCTAACAAATTCACAACAATACACACAATACATACTAATCTAAATGAAAGGAATGGAATTAAGAATATATAAATATTTGGACGAACAGTGTCAGAGCGGCATGGACTAAGAAACAGTAGAATAGTATAGAATACAGTATATACATATGAGATGAGTAATGCAAATTATGTAAACATTATTAAAGTGACTAGTGTTCCGAAACAGTATTTATTCCAAAGTCAAGACCAGTGTTGCACCACTAGATGGCAGCATTGATTCACTAAAGAAAGCACCTTTTTGGTACTACACTAGTACCCCTGTGTGTGAGTGTGTGTGTGTGTGTGTGTGTGTGTGTGTGTGTGTGTGTGTGTGTGTGTGTGTGTGTGAGAGTGAGTGCGTGTGTGCGTGTGTGCGTGTGTGTGTGAGAGTGTGTGAGTGTGTGTGAGTGAGTGTGTGTGAGTGTGTGTGTGTGTGTGTGTGTGTGTGTGTGTGTGTGTGAGAGTGTGTGAGTGTGTGTGAGTGAGTGTGTGTGAGTGTGTGAGTGTGTGTGTGTGTGTGTATGTGTGTGTGTGTGTGAGTGTGTGAGTATGTGTGTGTGAGTGTGTGCGTGTGCATGTGCGCGTGAGTGTGTGTGTGTGTGTGAGTGTGTGAGTGTGTGCGTGTGTGCGTGAGTGTGTGTGTGTGTGTGTGTGTGTGTGTGAGTGTGTGAGTGTGTGTGTCTGTGTGTGTGTGTGTGTGCGTGAGTGCGTGAGTGCGTGTGTGTGTGTGTGTGTGTGTGAGTGTGTGTGAGTGTGTGAGTGTGTGTGTCTGTGTGCACAACGTCTCCTGTCAGCCACTCTGCACTGATATTACAGACAGTAAATGACACAGCAGTTTGCGAGGCAGTCTGTCTCCAGTACAATATAACCACCCATTTATCACCCTCTGTCTGCCATCAGAGCTGTAATCTGTCACCTGGATTCGGCCTAGTGTTCAGTGTTCTGGTCAGACAAGTTACATGTTCCCCCAAATCAACAGATTCTCTGCAGACAGGGTAAGAGTGATAGGTAAAGGTTAGTCGAGGAGAAAAACTAATGTCTTTGTGTACAGAAGTAAATACAGAAGAAACTGCAACCTACACTATCACCTCCAATAATTTCTGGTGACTCCTCCTTAAGGTAGAGAACGCCATATGAAAGAGGTTGGCTGACCGAGTGTGTGTGTGTGTATGTGTGTGTGTGAGTGTGTGGGAGGGTTATGGCGCGAGCAACCCCACACAGATGCCATCAGGTCCGCTCTGCTCCACTTACCATCTGTGACCATCTGCTTTAAGGGAGGGAGGGAGGGAGGGAGAGGATAGAGGGAGGGAGGGAGGGAGGGAGGGAGGGAGGGAGGGAGGGAGGGAGGGAGGGAGGGAGAGGATAGAGGGAGGGAGGGAGGGAGGGAGGGAGGGAGGGAGGGAGAGGATAGAGGGAGGGAGGGAGGGAGAGGATAGAGGGAGGTAGGGAGGGAGGGAGGCAGAGGATAGAGGGAGGGAGAGGATAGAGAGAGGGAGAGGATAGAGGGAGGGAGAGGATAGAGGGAGGGAGAGGATATAGGGAGGGAGGGATGGAGAGGATAGAGGGAGGGAGAGGATAGAGGGAGGGAGAGGATAGAGGGAGGGAGGGATGGAGAGGATAGAGGGAGGGAGAGGATAGAGGGAGGGAGAGGATAGAGGGAGGGAGAGGATAGAGGGAGGGAGAGGATAGAGGGAGGGAGAGGATAGAGGGAGGGAGAGGATAGAGGGAGGGAGAGGATATAGGGAGGGAGGGATGGAGAGGATAGAGGGATGGAGAGGATAGAGGGATGGAGAGGATAGAGGGAGGGAGAGGATAGAGGGAGGGAGAGGATAGAGGGATGGAGAGGATAGAGGGATGGAGAGGATAGAGGGATGGAGAGGATAGAGGGAGGGAGAGGATAGAGGGAGGGAGAGGATAGAGGGAGGGAGAGGATAGAGGGAGGGAGGGATGGAGAGGATAGAGGGAGGGAGAGGATAGAGGGAGGGAGAGGATAGAGGGAGGGAGAGGATAGAGGGAGGGAGGAATGGAGAGGATGGAGGGAGGGATGGAGAGGATAGAGGGAGGGAGAAAGGGGGAGTGGAGGGGTGCCACTTTGGGTGGGATCTGGTGAGACACAAAGGCACACACACATCACTATGTACCCCACCCCACACCTGCTCTCTGTCCCTCATGTCACATTCAGTTTAGTCCCTACCAGGAGACTGTAAAAGTTGACAGATACAGTACAATCATTGGTGCAGACAGAGATAGCAGTGAGAGGGCCCTGGCCTCATCCTGACTTAAAGCATTAGCAGGATTAACACTAAAACTGACCTTGGATAAGTGCTGAGGGGGAACTACTGTATATTGATGGAGGAGATCACAGACCCCTGATGACTGAATGTTTTGAATGATTAAAACCAGCTAGTGCTTCAGTCTCATTTCCATCAGCACAGGGTTTATTAAGCCTGGGCTCGCCTCTTTCGAAACATCAATGACTGCGAAAATGGAGCCGTACAAATAAAACTTGATCAAATGACTGTGATATTTCTTTGATTCATAATCTATGGTGTTATATAAAAGAGCCATTACTGCTTGCCTCATTTATTCTCCCTAACGTCATGTCCAGTTTGGAGTGTAAAGACGCAGCTCTCAGAAAGCCAGGGAAAACCTTTGAAACCCTCAGAAGGAATTAAGCAGCAGTTTTTCCGCATGCTAATTTGTGTCTCACTGTCTCTCTCTTTGTCACATTCAGACAGGAGATCATTATCATCAGCACTTCAATAACTAGAATCCCCACTAAAGACACATCTTCTGAAGCAGCTGCTGTGTGTGTGTGTGTGTGTGTGTGTGTGTGTGTGTGTGTGTGTGTGTGTCGGTGTGTGTATGTGTGTGTGTGTGTGTGTGTGTGTGTGTGTGTGTGTGTGTGTGTGTGTGTCGGTGTGTGTGTGTGTGTGTGTGTCGGTGTGTGTGTGTGTGTGTGTGTGTGTGTGTGTGTGTCGGTGTGTGTGTGTGTGTGTGTGTCGGTGTGTGTGTGTCGGTGTGTGTGTGTGTGTGTGTGTCGGTGTGTGTGTGTCGGTGTGTGTGTGTGTGTGTGTGTCGGTGTGTGTGTGTGGCGGTGTCTAGCTGCTTTCTTGTGTGCTGCTGCTTCTGCTCTGTGTTTTGGGGCGTTGAAGGAAGTGCCAAGACGAGGCAGGGGCTTTGCTGTGGGTTTTCCATCTAATCTCTGAGTCCACATTCTCATCACATCTCTGCCTCTCCCTCCCTCTCTCTCCCTCTCCCTCCCTCCCCCTCCCTCTCCCTCCCTCTCTCTCCTCTCTACGTCCTACTCAGAGGCAGACAGGAGATTTACTGATCTGCTCCTAAATATGAAGTGGATTGTAATCAGGAACAGAGAGCGGGAGCTTCATAAACAGCAGTGAGAGGAGAGGGGGTCGAGGATCCGCTCCGCACTTTGTAGAGCTATTAACAGTTTATTAATGCACTGGATTAAACCCAATAACCTCCCTTTAAAGAAGGTGGGACATGCAGTCTATCTTAATTATGGATCTAATAGGGGTCACACATAACGGGAATTGGGAGCCAGGGAAACAATGCCCGCCTCCACAGCTGAGTGACATAGGGTAAAAGCCAATCACATTTAATCTATGAGGGAGCCCTGGAGAGTTAGTGTCTCGCCCTCTTGTACAGAACCTTTCAGTGTGCTTAGTGGTGATATAAAGGCCCAAACTGCTTAACGCTGCAGGTCAAAGTTAAATATATAATGGGTATGTTTCCATTTATGCTATGTTAACCTTTCCCTTTCACCAACCAAGCACATCCCTGATACAGCGTCCTATACTGCAACAGCAGATTTGTTATTTCTGAGTATTAAGCTTGAGTAAAAAGAGAGAGCAATTCATATTAAGTCATATTTAGGAGCAACAAGCAAACACTCCGATAATTGACATGACAATCCGATAAGGGGCTGCTTTGACAAGTGTCAACATTCTCGGTCAACACCTCTCACTGATAACGCCTGCTGTCCCTGTGAGGAAGCAGAGACATTACCATATGTTCATCCTGACAGCATCCCTGACAGCATCCCTGGGGCTCTGTCAACACCTCTCACTGATAACGCCTGCTGTCCCTGTGAGGAAGCAGAGACATTACCATATGTTCATCCTGACAGCATCCCTGGGGTTCTGTCATCACCTCTCACTGATAACGCCTGCTGTCCCTGTGAGGAAGCAGAGACATTACCATATGTTCATCCTGACAGCATCCCTGACAGCATCCCTGGGGTTCTGTCAACACCTCTCACTGATAACGCCTGCTGTCCCTGTGAGGAAGCAGAGACATTACCATATGTTCATCCTGACAGCATCCCTGACAGCATCCCTGGGGCTCTGTCAACACCTCTCACTGATAACGCCTGCTGTCCCTCTGAGGAAGCAGAGACATTACCATATGTTCATCCTGACAGCATCCCTGACAGCATCCCTGGGGTTCTGTCAACACCTCTCACTGATAACGCCTGCTGTCCCTGTGAGGAAGCAGAGACATTACCATATGTTCATCCTGACAGCATCCCTGACAGCATCCCTGGGGCTCTGTCAACACCTCTCACTGATAACGCCTGCTGTCCCTCTGAGGAAGCAGAGGCATTACCATATGTTCATCCTGACAGCATCCCTGACAGCATCCCTGGGGTTCTGTCAACACCTCTCACTGATAACGCCTGCTGTCCCTGTGAGGAAGCAGAGACATTACCATATGTTCATCCTGACAGCATCCCTGACAGCATCCCTGGGGCTCTGTCAACACCTCTCACTGATAACGCCTGCTGTCCCTGTGAGGAAGCAGAGGCATTACCATATGTTCATCCTGACAGCATCCCTGACAGCATCCCTGGGGTTCTGTCAACACCTCTCACTGATAACGCCTGCTGTCCCTGTGAGGAAGCAGAGACATTACCATATGTTCATCCTGACAGCATCCCTGACAGCATCCCTGGGGCTCTGTCAACACCTCTCACTGATAACGCCTGCTGTCCCTGTGAGGAAGCAGAGACATTACCATATGTTCATCCTGACAGCATCCCTGACAGCATCCCTGGGGCTCTGTCAACACCTCTCACTGATAACGCCTGCTGTCCCTGTGAGGAAGCAGAGACATTACCATATGTTCATCCTGACAGCATCCCTGACAGCATCCCTGGGGCTCTGTCAACACCTCTCACTGATAACGCCTGCTGTCCCTGTGAGGAAGCAGAGACATTACCATATGTTCATCCTGACAGCATCCCTGACAGCATCCCTGGGGCTCTGTCAACACCTCTCACTGATAACGCCTGCTGTCCCTGTGAGGAAGCAGAGACATTACCATATGTTCATCCTGACAGCATCCCTGACAGCATCCCTGGGGCTCTGTCAACACCTCTCACTGATAACGCCTGCTGTCCCTGTGAGGAAGCAGAGACATTACCATATGTTCATCCTGACAGCATCCCTGACAGCATCCCTGGGGCTCTGTCAACACCTCTCACTGATAACGCCTGCTGTCCCTGTGAGGAAGCAGAGACATTACCATATGTTCATCCTGACAGCATCCCTGACAGTATCCCTGGGGCTCTGTCAACACCTCTCACTGATAACGCCTGCTGTCCCTGTGAGGAAGCAGAGACATTACCATATGTTCATCCTGACAGCATCCCTGACAGCATCCCTGGGGCTCTGTCAACACCTCTCACTGATAACGCCTGCTGTCCCTGTGAGGAAGCAGAGACATTACCATATGTTCATCCTGACAGCATCCCTGACAGCATCCCTGGGGCTCTGTCAACACCTCTCACTGATAACGCCTGCTGTCCCTGTGAGGAAGCAGAGACATTACCATATGTTCATCCTGACAGCATCCCTGACAGCATCCCTGGGGCTCTGTCAACACCTCTCACTGATAACGCCTGCTGTCCCTGTGAGGAAGCAGAGACATTACCATATGTTCATCCTGACAGCATCCCTGACAGCATCCCTGGGGCTCTGTCAACACCTCTCACTGATAACGCCTGCTGTCCCTGTGAGGAAGCAGAGACATTACCATATGTTCATCCTGACAGCATCCCTGACAGCATCCCTGGGGCTCTGTCAACACCTCTCACTGATAACGCCTGCTGTCCCTGTGAGGAAGCAGAGACATTACCATATGTTCATCCTGACAGCATCCCTGACAGCATCCCTGGGGCTCTGTCAACACCTCTCACTGATAACGCCTGCTGTCCCTGTGAGGAAGCAGAGACATTACCATATGTTCATCCTGACAGCATCCCTGACAGCATCCCTGGGGCTCTGTCAACACCTCTCACTGATAACGCCTGCTGTCCCTGTGAGGAAGCAGAGACATTACCATATGTTCATCCTGACAGCATCCCTGACATTATCCCTGGGGCTCTGTCAACACCTCTCACTGATAACGCCTGCTGTCCCTGTGAGGAAGCAGAGACATTACCATATGTTCATCCTGACAGCATCCCTGACAGCATCCCTGGGGCTCTGTCAACACCTCTCACTGATAACGCCTGCTGTCCCTGTGAGGAAGCAGAGACATTACCATATGTTCATCCTGACAGCATCCCTGACAGCATCCCTGGGGCTCTGTCAACACCTCTCACTGATAACGCCTGCTGTCCCTGTGAGGAAGCAGAGACATTACCATATGTTCATCCTGACAGCATCCCTGACAGCATCCCTGGGGCTCTGTCAACACCTCTCACTGATAACGCCTGCTGTCCCTGTGAGGAAGCAGAGACATTACCATATGTTCATCCTGACAGCATCCCTGACAGCATCCCTGGGGCTCTGTCAACACCTCTCACTGATAACGCCTGCTGTCCCTGTGAGGAAGCAGAGACATTACCATATGTTCATCCTGACAGCATCCCTGACAGCATCCCTGGGGCTCTGTCAACACCTCTCACTGATAACGCCTGCTGTCCCTGTGAGGAAGCAGAGACATTACCATATGTTCATCCTGACAGCATCCCTGACAGCATCCCTGGGGCTCTGTCAACACCTCTCACTGATAACGCCTGCTGTCCCTGTGAGGAAGCAGAGACATTACCATATGTTCATCCTGACAGCATCCCTGACAGCATCCCTGGGGCTCTGTCAACACCTCTCACTGATAACGCCTGCTGTCCCTGTGAGGAAGCAGAGACATTACCATATGTTCATCCTGACAGCATCCCTGACAGCATCCCTGGGGCTCTGTCAACACCTCTCACTGATAACGCCTGCTGTCCCTGTGAGGAAGCAGAGACATTACCATATGTTCATCCTGACAGCATCCCTGACAGCATCCCTGGGGCTCTGTCAACACCTCTCACTGATAACGCCTGCTGTCCCTGTGAGGAAGCAGAGACATTACCATATGTTCATCCTGACAGCATCCCTGACAGCATCCCTGGGGCTCTGTCAACACCTCTCACTGATAACGCCTGCTGTCCCTGTGAGGAAGCAGAGACATTACCATATGTTCATCCTGACAGCATCCCTGACAGCATCCCTGGGGCTCTGTCAACACCTCTCACTGATAACGCCTGCTGTCCCTGTGAGGAAGCAGAGACATTACCATATGTTCATCCTGACAGCATCCCTGACAGCATCCCTGGGGCTCTGTCAACACCTCTCACTGATAACGCCTGCTGTCCCTGTGAGGAAGCAGAGACATTACCATATGTTCATCCTGACAGCATCCCTGACAGCATCCCTGGGGCTCTGTCAACACCTCTCACTGATAACGCCTGCTGTCCCTGTGAGGAAGCAGAGACATTACCATATGTTCATCCTGACAGCATCCCTGACAGCATCCCTGGGGCTCTGTCAACACCTCTCACTGATAACGCCTGCTGTCCCTGTGAGGAAGCAGAGACATTACCATATGTTCATCCTGACAGCATCCCTGACAGCATCCCTGGGGCTCTGTCAACACCTCTCACTGATAACGCCTGCTGTCCCTGTGAGGAAGCAGAGACATTACCATATGTTCATCCTGACAGCATCCCTGACAGCATCCCTGGGGCTTTTGCAGTGTCTTTGTTTGGCTTGAGTCTGCAGGGGAAATTGTAGGAAACCAGTGGCGTTTAACAATTTAAAACAATCTGCATCAATTCAGCCCATGGTCCAGTATATCAGTTCTCTAAAAACCTATTTCCTGGGAGAAGAGGTTGTGTGTAAGCAGCAATATTACACTTCTAGATTTGAAGGCTTGGTCTTGGAAAGGCTCACATTTGGAAATAAACTTTTTTTTGTGAAGTTGACTCAACAAGATACCGGGCTGGCCCAGCCTACTTGAGGTTCAGACACGGATCTTAGGTCAGTATTGTGTGTTTTCCCCAGAAGGGTAGGCTGACCCTAGATCTGTGCCTAATGCGCCGTTTCTATCCATAGCTATATTAATCCACACCACCAGTTACAGATCACAGCCCTAACCCAGTCTTAAATCACCATGACACAGTCATAACAGACTCAGAATGATAGAGGGAGGGAGAGGGCAGGAAAGATGGCGCAGGATCGAGAGGGAGAGAGACTAAAAAATTGATTTTCTTCCAGCTGCATAAATCAAATTGAATACAAAAAGGGCATTATCAAATCGATAGATTTAATATAGCAAATTAGATGAAGACAAAGGCATGTCTGGTGAGGGGAGTTAACTTTTGACTGATGGCACTGGGACACATCAATATAGTTCATTGCCGTTTGGATGAAGGAGAAGCTACTGTATGTAGAATGCAATAACACACAACACACAAACCTCTATTAAATGCAAAGCTCATGTATGCCTGAGTGACAGAGTAGGTGTAATATGTAGTATGTGTGTGTTCACACACAAATAACATAATTTAAATAAGACCATAACACAGAGAAGGTACAGGACAGGACAGACTTACATTTATTCAGACAAACATTGTTGAACTGTTACAATAAAATCAAGGTATTTTCAGCCCATAACATCAACATTCCACTATAGCTCCAGAATGGGGAAAATAACACATTGAAGAACTCACTGCACTAATGCTTCTATGGAAAGAGCTACATGAATCCAGCTATATTAAGGACAATATATTACACACCTTAGTCTGTTAAATGCAACTGGACAAAGCCACAGTGCCTTCACACGGCAATATATTACACACCTTTTTTCTCTTTACAAAGTAAAAAATATATATAATTAACAAAGAAGACTTTAGCAAATATGGCCATTAATGTGTGTTTGGACTAGCGGAGTTGTCATACTAGAACTGTGTGTGTTTGGACTAGCGGACAGTTCAGTAACTGTCTAGTACAGGTTAGAAATAGGAAGGACCATTTCCTTCTAATTTATTGCGCTTTTGAAGACTTTTCAGCGACTATAGTCAAACAGAGGGAGGGTTACTCAGCTTTGTACCCAAGTAGGCCAGGCAAGGGAGGGACAGCAGTGATATCAGGACAGGGCAAGGCTCAGTTAGGACATCATAAGAGGGCAAAGGTCAGGTTGATGGCAAATCAAAAAATTTGCTTTACACTGCTTCAGCAAGAGATTACTTTATACATGTGCATGCCTGTGTGTGTGTGTGTGTTGTGTTAGTGGAAGGTTTATTGTCTCTCTGGCCGATGTACACAGAGAGGTCAGAGGTGAAGATGCAAAGGGTCATCATGCATGTTATTGATGTGACAACAACCAATCAATATCAGGGTCAGAGGTGAGAGGTCAGATGTGATGCAGTGATCAGTTGTGACCAGATTAGTTAATGTTGTGATCGATACAGGGACCGAGGGAGAAGAAGGGGGAAGGAGAGAGAGGAGGGGGAAGGAGAGAGGAGGGCGAAGGAGAGAGAGGAGGGGGAAGGAGAGAGGAAGGGGAAGGAGAGAGAGGAGGGGGAAGGAGAGAGAGGAGGGGGAGTAGAGAGGACGGGGAAGGAGAGAGAGGAGGGGGAAGGAGAGAGAGGAGGGGGAAGGAGAGAGGAGGGGGAAGGAGAGAGAGGAGGGGAAAGGAGAGAGGAGGGGGAAGGAGAGAGGAGGGGGAGTAGAGAGGACGGGGAAGGAGAGAGAGGAGGGGGAAGGAGAGAGGAGGGGGAAGGAGAGAGAGGAGGGGGAAGGAGAGAGGAGGGGGAAGGAGAGAGAGGAGGGGGAAGGAGAGAGAGGAGGGGGAAGGAGAGAGAGGAGGGGGAAGGAGAGAGGAGGGGGAAGGAGAGAGGAGGGGGAAGGAGAGAGAGGAGGGGGAAGGAGAGAGAGGAGGGGGAAGGAGAGAGAGGAGGGGGAAGGAGAGAGGAGGGGGAGTAGAGAGAGGAGGGGGAAGGAGAGAGAGGAGGGGGAAGGAGAGAGGAGGGGGAAGGAGAGAGAGGAGGGGGAAGGAGAGAGGAGGGGGAAGGAGAGAGGAGGGGGAGTAGAGAGAGGAGGGGGAAGGAGAGAGAGGAGGGGGAAGGAGAGAGGAGGGGGAAGGAGAGAGAGGAGGGGGAAGGAGAGAGAGGAGGGGGAAGGAGAGAGGAGGGGGAAGGAGAGAGGAGGGGGAGTAGAGAGAGGAGGGGGAAGGAGAGAGAGGAGGGGGAAGGAGAGAGGAGGGGGAAGGAGAGAGGAGGGGGAAGGAGAGAGGAGGGGGAAGGAGAGAGGAGGGTGGGAGTAGAGAGGAGGGTGGGAGTAGAGAGGAGGGGGAGTAGAGAGGAGGGTGGGAGTAGAGAGGAGGGGGAGTAGAGAGGAGGGGGAGTAGAGAGGAGGGGGAAGGAGAGAGGAGGGGGAAGGAGAGAGGAGGGGGAGTAGAGAGGAGGGGGAGTAGAGAGGAGGGGGAAGGAGAGAGGAGGGGGAGTAGAGAGGAGGGGGAAGGAGAGAGGAGGGGGAGTAGAGAGGAGGGGGAGTAGAGAGAGGAGGGGAAGGAGAGAGGAGGGGGAGTAGAGAGGAGGGGGAAGGAGAGAGGAGGGGGAGTAGAGAGGAGGGGGAAGGAGAGAGGAGGGGGAGTAGAGAGGAGGGGGAAGGAGAGAGGAGGGGGAGTAGAGAGGAGGGGGAGTAGAGAGAGGAGGGGAAGGAGAGAGGAGGGGGAGTAGAGAGGAGGGGGAAGACAATATGACCAGAGAACAAAAAGGGAGGATGGGCATTAAAGAAAAAGAGAGATTTAAGGAGAAAGAGAAAGAAAGCCCAAATCACTTTCATCCTGAGTTCCTCTTCCTATCTTTCATCCTGAGTTCCTCTTCCTATCTTTCATCCTGAGTTCCTCTTCCTATCTTTCATCCTGAGTTCCTCTTCCTATCTTTCATCCTGAGTTCCTCTTCCTATCTTTCATCCTGAGTTCCTCTTCCTATCTTTCATCCTGAGTTCCTCTTCCTGTCTTTCATCCTGAGTTCCTCTTCCTATCTTTCATCCTGAGTTCCTCTTCCTATCTTTCATCCTGAGGTCCTCTTCCTGTCTTTCATCCTGAGTTCCTCTTCCTATCTTTCATCCTGAGTTCCTCTTCCTATCTTTCATCCTGAGTTCCTCTTCCTGTCTTTCATCCTGAGTTCCTCTTCCTATCTTTCATCCTGAGTTCCTCTTCCTATCTTTCATCCTGAGTTCCTCTTCCTGTCTTTCATCTTGAGTTCCTCTTCCTGTCTTTCATCCTGAGTTCCTCTTCCTGTCTTTCATCCTGAGTTCCTCTTCCTGTCTTTCATCCTGAGTTCCTCTTCCTGTCTTTCATCCTGAGTTCCTCTTCCTGTCTTTCATCCTGAGTTCCTCTTCCTATCTTTCATCCTGAGTTCCTCTTCCTATCTTTCATCCTGAGTTCCTCTTCCTGTCTTTCATCCTGAGTTCCTCTTCCTATCTTTCATCCGGAGTTCCTCTTCCTGTCTTTCATCCTGAGTTCCTCTTCCTGTCTTTCATCTTGGAGCGAGATGAAATGTTGACTCTACGGGCGTCAACTGACCACCCATTGCCCACAACCCCCCATTCCGCCCAATCATAGTGTGCATTACTTGTCTCCACAGAGCCCTCGGGTGGAGAGACAAGGCAGCGATATGGAAGCCTCGCAGGGGAGACATCTCTAAATACGGGAAATTAAACGAGCGAGAGGAGTGCCATCCCTCACGCTGTCCCCCAGTGTGGAACACAGAGAGAAAGAGAAAGGAGGGTAGAGAGAGGAGGGTAGAGAGAGAAGGGTAGAGAGAGGAGGGAGGGTAGAGAGAGGAGGGTAGAGAGAGGAGGGTAGAGAGAGGAGGGTAGAGAGAGGGAGAAAAATAGGGAAAATAAGCGAGTGACAAAATGATAGTGAAGATGAGCGAGAGAGAGAGAGAGGGAGAGAGGGAGGGAGGGAGAGAGCAGAGGAAGAGAGTGAGAGGGAGAGAGGGAGGGAGCAGAGGAAGAGAGTGAGAGGGAGGGAGGGAGGGAGCAGAGGAAGAGAGTGAGAGGGAGATTTGAAAGTGAGCAATCAGGGTTTGGTCGTGATAGGCTGTTTTCTAATTAGCTGTGTGCCTGCCTGGAAACACACTTCTATTTCACAGATCAAATTTAATCATCAGTAGTTCCAACTGACTGGCTGAAGAGTAGAAGAGTTCAGTGGTGTATTGTGGGAAGCTTTAGTCTGTGCTGGATCCCATACAAAAAGATAGCAGTTTTCAAACTGCATTAAAAGTGCAGTAACTGAGGTCGACTGTGGTGTACTGCACTGTAACTGCAGTCAACTGTGGTGTACTGCACTGTAACTGCAGTCAACTGTGGTGTACTGCACTGTAACTGCAGTCAACTGTGGTGTACTGCACTGTAACTGCAGTCAACTGTGGTGTACTGCACTGTAACTGCAGTCAACTGTGGTGTACTGCACTGTAACGGCAGTCAACTGTGGTGTACTGCACTGTAACTGCAGTCAACTGTGGTGTACTGCACTGTAACGGCAGTCGACTGTGGTGTACTGCACTGTAACTGCAGTCAACTGTGGTGTACTGCACTGTAACGGCAGTCGACTGTGGTGTACTGCACTGTAACGGCAGTCAACTGTGGTGTACTGCACTGTAACGGCAGTCGACTGTGGTGTACTGCACTGTAACTGCAGTCAACTGTGGTGTACTGCACTGTAACGGCAGTCGACTGTGGTGTACTGCACTGTAACTGCAGTCAACTGTGGTGTACTGCACTGTAACTGCAGTTAAAATGCTAAATTACTGGACGCAGTATTGGCAGTACATTGCAGTTCTACTGCACTCTGACTGGAATATTTTTTCGTAAAGGTGTCAATCACTTTAATGATTGATCTTTTCAAGGTGTGTTCCCACTGGCCAAAGCAATCTATCATTACGCTGCATCACAAGACCAATGAAACACAAGCCTTACAAATACAGTACTGACAACTGATAAAATAGTGCCCGGCTCAGACCTGCGAATATATACGTCCGATCATCCAAGGCCTGTCATTATCAAAGTGGAATGCCACTGAGCATTGTGTGAGTGTGCTTATACTGTTCCAGTGTAAGGCTTATAACTGTTCATAAGCTTTCCTTATGGGTTAAGCCTATCTCATCTGGGTTTGAGGGCTAGATACATTAAAATAACTGACCTCACATCGCTACAACCCAAAATATGTTTATTTAGAACAGAAGTTATAGAATGTTCCAGTTCCTCGGTCAACAGTACACACCAATGGCTACAGCAATAAAACTCTATGACAAACAGAACTATTATGCTAAGATGTTCTTTTTAACAGACTCACGCTGCTTCTAGTTGTGTTTTCTTCCCCAAAGCGAAACCCTTAAAAGCATTTTCTCTTTGTGTCCGTTTCTAAATCTGCAGGCTGGATTTGGGAGGGTTTGAAAAAGGTCAGAATAATGTCATGGCACTTTGTGACCACAATTGGATTTCTCTGTTCTGTAGTTCCACAGACTAAGTGCCTCCATCTGAAACAGAAGTACAAAACTAGTTGGGGGAAAAAAGTAATTATCAAAGCTTTCAAGCTGAGGAGAGTGGTTGCTATTTAGTAAGTGGCTAACAACATTGTGTTTCAAAAACTCAACTGGAGGAGGAAGTATCAAGACTGCAGGGAAGAGAGCACTCCAGCAGCCAATCAAATCAACATCAAATCAGATTTTATTAGTCACATGCTTCGTAAACAACAGGTGTAGACTAACGGGGCTACTTAATATTAGGAAAGTGTCCTTAATGTTTTGTACACTCAGTGTATCTTGCCACCCAAACTTCTCTTCAGCAGGGGCGTAGTCAGGAAACATGCAACAAAAAGTGAAATTGCTTAGCCAATGTTTGTTTGAGTTGAATAGCTCTCTTTATCTGAAGGAGAGAATATTAACGGAGAGAAAGTTTTAAGGTGAACAAGAGGCATAGAGGAGGGAAAAGTCTGTTGAACACGGAGTTGATGCTGAGGGGTAGAGGGTGGGACGAAGGAGACGCTGGAATGGCTTCAGGTCTGTAAAGAGTTATCGGGGGTCCCTGGTTGGTTGATGGGAGAACAGGTGGGGACGGAGCTACCAGATGTAGCCAATCTCGTCGTCTTTGTCATCTTCCTCGTCCTCATCATCCTCAATGGCCCCTCTGGGATGAATCCGGCCCCGCCTCTGCTTCTGCCGACTCCTCCCACTCTGAGGTGGCTCTTCCTCCGGGTCGTCAAGGAGAATGACGCCGCCCCCACTGCCAAAATCCCCTGAGGTCTCTTGGTCCTCCTCTACACCGAGAGAGAGACAGACAGGTTAGAGAGAGACAGACAGGTTAGACAGAGACAGACAGGTTAGACACACATTTAGACAGAGACAGACAGGTTAGACAGAGACAGACAGGTTAGACACACATTTAGACAGAGACAGATAGGTTAGACAGAGACAGACAGGTTAGACACACATTTAGACAGAGAGACAGATAGGTTAGACAGAGACAGACAGGTTAGACACACATTTAGACAGAGAGACAGACAGGTTAGACAGAGACAGACAGGTTAGACACACATTTAGACAGAGACAGACAGGTTAGACAGAGACAGACAGGTTAGACACACATTTAGACAGAGACAGATAGGTGAGACAGACAGGTTAGACACACATTTAGACAGAGAGACAGATAGATTAGACAGAGACAGACAGGTTAGACACACATTTAGACAGAGAGACAGACAGGTTAGACAGAGACAGACAGGTTAGACACACATTTAGACAGAGAGACAGACAGGTTAGACAGAGACAGACAGGTTAGACACACATTTAGACAGAGAGACAGATAGGTTAGACAGAGACAGACAGGTTAGACACACATTTAGACAGAGAGACAGATAGGTTAGACAGAGACAGACAGGTTAGACACACATTTAGACAGAGACAGACAGGTTAGACACACATTTAGACAGAGACAGATAGGTTAGACAGAGACAGACAGGTTAGACACACATTTAGACAGAGAGACAGACAGGTTAGACAGAGACATACAGGTTAGACACACATTTAGACAGAGAGACAGACAGTTGAGAGCAGGGGTTCCCAAACTTCTATTGCCAGTGACCCCATTGTGTTATACTTTTTGTTTTGCAACCCCACCATGTAAAAAAGGTGATGTAATCAACAGCCAATGTTGACTTTTATAATTGGGTCTATGATAGTCTATTACAAATCAGTCTGACAGTACTTTTGATAGTATTTCAATCTGAAGGAAGTATGTTTGGAAGTGACTGAAAAGCATCAGAAAGGTATTGGGAAGTTCAGAAAATCATCATGCAATCATTTTGATGGATGCCCCCCCCCCCAAGTCTGATTTAGTGCCTGGTCTCGTCCATTCTGTTCTAATGAGGCTTGTGGACATTGTAAAGGAAAACAGAAGACACATACGTGTTCCTGAGAGTCTTATCTCTCAGTGATGGGCTCATAATATGTAGCTTCAACCGTTCAAAAGATAGAGACACATTTGTAGGAAGAAAACAGAAACCGCTCTGTTTATTACAACCGTATCTAGCGGCTACAGGAGGTTACTGATGTAACCCCGGATCTATCAACCCCATTTTTAAATCAGGCGTCCCCTAGTTTGGAAACGCTGGGTTAGAGACAGCGAGACAGACAGGTTAGAGACAGAGACAGAGCGACATACAGATTAGATACAGAAACAAACTAACCCATACACAGACATCCTGCTTTTGATTGAGATGTGCTATTCCGACAACACAATGCATTACTGTAAATAACCTCATCTTCCTCCAATGGTCCATGTGAGCCTGAGCTCTGCTTTATCTCAGCTGACAATCTTATAGCATGAAATGCTTCAAAGGAATGCTGTTAAAGCCCAAATACATATGAGCAGGGAACCAGAGGAGGCAGCCAGAGGCATTCAGCTATAGATAGATAAGGCTTCACAGGCTGTTCTCAGATCTGTCTGGTTGGATACACATCTTCCATTAGCAGCACAGGATTTACAATACTAACATTCAGTCTGGAAATTGTTACTGAAGAACAGACTCCTTGTGAAATGTAACAATGCTTTAGAGATACAAGTACCAACAAATACATTCCACAATAACAACCTCTGTTCCTCTTAAACGTCTGGAGAGGGCGACAGAGACTCACACACACACACACACACACACACACACACACACACACACACACACACACACACACACACACACACACACACACACACACACACACACACACACACACACACACACACACACACACACACACACACACACACACACACACACACACACACACACAGTGTCTACCACAACAGACATTGAGAGGCATCCCACGTTAAAGAAAGACTCAGCGAGATGGCTTCCTCCAGCACCCCAGATAACACAGGCTCAGATAACACACACACACACAGACACACACACACACACACACACACACACACACACACACACACAGTAACATCTGTATCAATGAGCACACTCGTAGAGACATATGGGACGCTGGGTAAAGAGAACGCTGGAGGGATATGCGTGTGCTTGCCTGTGCTCATGTGTTGAAAAGGGTTATTCATTTTATGTTGGGTTCAAATACTATGTGAAATCTTTCAAACACTTGCTGTCGCTTGCCTGGAGTGCCAGATCGGCGTGATCTGCAGTTTTGGTGCTATTCTATTGGTCCACTGAGCCAGGCACGCTCAATCAAACACAGATAAACTATTTCAAATGATTTAGCATTTCAAGCTCTGGTACATTCAGTGTTGACTGTGATTGCTCTTACCACAGGTGGGCTTTCCCTGTTTTCTGGAGCCGGCGATCTCGTTGCCATATTTGTCCACACACCAGCACTGTCCAGTACTGCCATGACACTGGGTTGGCTTAAAGTAACCCTCCGCAGAACAGCGTGGAATATAGGCTCCTAGAGAGAGAGGGAGGGAGGGAGGGACGAAAGGAGAGAGAGAGAGAGAGAGAGAGAGGGAGGGAGGGACGAAAGGAGAGAGAGAGAGAGAGAGAGAGAGAGAGGGAGGGAGGGACGAAAGGAGAGAGAGAGAGAGATGAGGAAAATAAACAATCCTGTAATAAAACCATATTTACTAAAAACCCACTCCATCTCCAATGTGCTCATGGTTATGTTTCTGTAGGTGTTGTGTATTCAGAGGCAAACAATCAATTACCAGAGCCTAGGCTCTGACAACGGTCATACATCCTGCTTAAATGGGACTAGGTACTTTCAATAACAGCACTCTCACACACACACACACACACACACACACACAAACCCGTTAACCTCATTTTTCATTTTTGTGACCCAGTGAAAGACCATTTCTCAAAGTGTGTTTTGTCTTGAGTTATATCAATATTTCGCATGATTATTGATGACCGTTTGGCTGAGGGTTTGAAGGGATTAGGCGCGGGTGTGTGTGTGTGTGTGTGCTATTGATCTTATGTGTAGTTGTCAGCTGGGTGATGTATTGCGGCTAAATATGTAGCTTAATTTCCATATGCGGTGTTAGTGCATCCCACAAAAAACTGTCATTTTGCAGAGGAGCGATTGACAGCTGTCACTCCAGCAGACTGACCTATGACAGTGTTCCTCCGACCCTGGGTCTGACTCCTGTTTAACTCATTCTGGCAGGGCAGACCTGGAGAAAGACATACAGACTAGCGTTACATACAGAACAGTTCAGTTGAACCTTCTCCATCACACACACCTCTCTCTTTTTTTTTTGCCCGGTCAATCTCTATCCCTTTCTTTTTACTGCCATCCCTTTTTGTCATTGGCTACCTGCCCTCCCGCACTCTTTTCACCCCTCCGTCTCTCTCACCGTCAGGTTTCTGGAAGCAGTAGCACCACTCGTTGTTGGACAGTTTCCCATCCTTGAAGGAGTCGCATGAGTTGAACAGGGGCTTCATACACAGCTCATACTTGTCCAGGTAGATGGCACTGAGCTCTGATTGGTCCAGCAGGAGGTCATAGTTCATGTCCAGCTTGTTGAACATCCAACCCAGAGAGTCCTTACAGATGGGCAAGATACTGGTGTCAAAACCTAGGGGAGGAGAGCGGGGGAGGTTAGCGGGAGGTGTGTGTATGTGGGGTGGGGAGGGGAGGGGGGTGTTTGAGGACATTTATGTGTGTGTGTTAGTGTATATGTGTGTGTTAGTGTATGTGTGTGTGTTAGTGTGTGTGTGTGTGTGTGTGTGTGTGTGTGTGTGTGTGTGTGTGTGTGTTAGTGTATGTGTGTGTGTCTGTTTTAGCAAAAACAGTACAGTATGAAGGGTCCTAGAATCTGCTTCTCCAATAGAATTCTCCAATCATGCTTGTAGGTGATGTCATGGCGAGGTTGGCTAGCTAAGCAGAAACACGTCATCAGATTGAACGTTCGTCTCGCGCCAAACTGCGAATGTGAAGGCTGTCAAATCAAAGGCACTCCTGTAATATAAAGTTGTTTTTGACGAAAATGAAAAGGTGTCAGTTTGTCACTTTCACGAGGTTGGAGTAATAACACGTTCAGCTCCTAAAGACATTAGCTCGAATCAAGGTTGTGCCTTTAGCCTCTTGTCTTGGCTTCAGTCATCAGGGCCTCTTGCCTTTATTTCAGTCATCAGGGCCTCTTGTCTTTATTTCAGTCATCAGGGCCTCTTGCCTTGGCTTCAGTCATCAGGGCCTCTTGTCTTGGCTTCAGTCATCAGGGCCTCTTGCCTTTATTTCAGTCATCAGGGCCTCTTGTCTTTATTTCAGTCATCAGGGCCTCTTGCCTTGGCTTCAGTCATCAGGGCCTCTTGTCTTTATTTCAGTCATCAGGGCCTCTTGTCTTTATTTCAGTCATCAGGGCCTCTTGTCTTGGCTTCAGTCACCAGGGCCTCTTGCCTTTATTTCAGTCATCAGGGCCTCTTGCCTTGGCTTCAGTCATCAGGGCCTCTTGCCTTGGCTTCAGTCATCAGGGCCTCTTGCCTTGGCTTCAGTCATCAGGGCCTCTTGTCTTTGCTTCATTCAGTGACTATTGTCTTTGGGCTTTTCAGTCCAAAACCTGAGTAAAGTGCTTGGAGAGAATTTGTACTGTTGAAGTGTGAGACATGTTGACATTCAGTAGAGCACAGAGGAGCACTGTCCTCATCATCTACAGTCCTCATTAGAACTGAAAACAGCAATGGACTTTCAAATGGCAGTGCAATTAAAAAACGAAGAAAACTATTTTTACAGTTAATGGTGTGACTCACGTCCTGCTGCTGAACCAGAGTTGGCAGAGGATTTGAGGTCTCGGTTGGCGTCGAGGTGGAGAATTCCGAACCAGTCCTTCAGTCTGGATGCTAGGCTATGCAGGTCCCCATCACTGCAGACTACACACACACACACACACACACACACACACACACACACACACACACACACACACACACACACACACACACACACACACACACACACACACACACACACACACACACACACACACACCAGTGTTAGCAGGAAGCAGAGTTGGGCTCAATTCTGAACTCCCATTCAACTCATGAGATGAAATTCAAATTGAATTGGCCACACTCCACAGGGTGTAGAATTGTTATTTATGTTTGAGTGACAGGAAGTAGATTTTAATTCAGTGCAATTCGAATAAATTCCACTCAGTCATAGAACATCTGACAGGTCACACTTCCAGATACCAAAGAACATATAACTTTTCTCTGGAAACAATGTTCATATTCTCTTTTAACCTTAGTGTTTAGAATAGGAAATTATTTAATTCGTTTGGGTTCTTTTTGAAGGCCTCAGGGTCAACCAACTTCAAGGTTAAACTAATGCATTCTGAGAAAATGTAGTATTTTCGTAATAGTGAACAAAATGTAAGTGATTCATGAAATAAAATAACTTCATTTTAAGAGTTTGTTTCACCATGTTGTTTTATGCATGTATATAACAACATGTTTGATGTATATTTGTATAGACTACACCTAGTTAAGAATAGAAGAGACATTTCAATTTCATTGGATTTCACAGAATTCAGTTATATTTCCTTTAATTAAAATTCGACTTCATAATGTTTACTACTTCAATTCAAATTCATGTTAAATTCAATAATTTAACAGGAATTGATGAGGCATTCTCAATTAAATAGTGAATTGAGCCCAAGTTACCCAACCTGGCAGGAAGGCAGGGAAACGTCACGCTGTCATTTCAGAAAACTGAATGTATTGTATTTTAAAGCCACATTGATGCAACATGATTCTGTTTGATGAGGTTGAGTGAAATTATGTCAGCAATGTTGACTAAACCAATCTGTTCTTCTCCTTGACCACAGAGGAGCACCACACCACACAGGAGCACCACACCACAGAGGAGCACCACACCACAGAGGAGCACCACACCACACAGGAGCACCACACCACAGAGGAGCACCACACCACACAGGAGCACCACACCACACAGGAGCACCACACCACACAGGAGCACCACACCACACAGGAGCACCACACCACACAGGAGCACCACACCACACAGGAGCACCACACCACACAGGAGCACCACACCACACAGGAGCACCACACCACACAGGAGCACCACACCACACAGGAGCAGCTGAGATCTATTGTCCTCCCTGTTGCTATAGGAACACAAGCTGACACACCATCTTCTTGCATGATCTGTGTGTGTGTGTATGTGTGTGTGTGTGTGTGTGTGTGTGTGTGTGTGTGTGTCTGTGCGTTTGTGTGTGTGTGTGTGTGTGTGTGTGTGTCTGTGTGTTTGCGTTTGAGTGTGTGTGTGTGTGTGTTTGCGTTTGAGTGTGTGTGTGTGTGTGTTTGCATTTGAGTGTGTGTGTGTGTGTGTCTGTGCGTTTGTGTGTGTGTGTGTGTGTGTGTGTGTGTGTGTGTGTGTGTGTGTGTGTGTGTGTGTGTGTCTGTGTGTTTGCGTTTGCGTTTGAGTGTGTGTGTGTGTGTAGATATTACTGCACTGTTGGAGCTAGGAACACAAGTATTTCACTACACCCGCAATAACATCGGTTAAATACAGCTAAACACTACAACTGTATGTGGATGTGTTTACAATCTGATAGAACTACAAGATAAGAAAATAGGCTTGACAGGTAAAGAGAGACAGAGACAGAGACAGAGAGAGAGAGAGAGAGAGAGAGAGAGAGAGAGAGAGAGAGAGAGAGAGAGAGAGAGAGGGGTGTGATGATGGATGGTAACACATTCATTCTTCTCCACCTGAGCCAGTATATGATAGGTTTACCCAGGTGAGACAATAACATCAGACCCAGCACTGTCACCAGGGACACACACACACACTCTTACATGCACAAGCTTGCGCACAGAAACACATATGCACATACATACACACTCAAAGAAAAAAACACACACGCACACTATACTGCAGGCAAATCCCAAATATCATCTTGGCTTGAAGGTTAACAGCAAACAATGTGCTGGTGTGACAGGCCACCTGGGATTCTCTCTCTGTTTAAATGGATAGAGCGGTAAAGAAAGATAGAAGAAGCTACATTAGTCACAAAGCAGTGTTTTTCTCTGCTCTATTTAAATGGCCAAAAAATCCACTGTGACAGGAAACAGTGGCTGTACTAAGCCTGTATTATAAGTGAATGGTGCTGCTAACTAACTGCTGATGGTGCCTCGGATCTGTGATTTCAAATCCTTGTTTCTCTCCCATCCTCTCTGACACGGTCGATACAGAGACGTCTATCTGACTGCTGTGGAAAACCACTCTCTCATCCACAGCCTCGCCACTAACCAGGTATTTACAACAACAACTGACTCACTCACACAGGATGTGTGTGTGTGTGTGTGTGTGTGTGTGTGTGTGTGTGTGTGTGTGTGTGTGTGCCTCATACAGAGCGAGCCAATCAAAAGCCATCATCCTTGGCATGTCAGAAAGTCAGATTAAGAAGGCATTCATATTCCAGAAGGCCCAAGAACAGGAACATTCCAACAGCATACTGATCAACCAGCTAGCATACATACTGCTACATACTGCAGCAATGCTGTAGGACTCCATTCTGCTCGATGCTTAAGGAGACAAATGTAAGACATATACAAAGGATCAGAGAGACACACAGACACATACTTTCCCAACCTGGGTCACTAGAGGAAGTGTTTTCCCAACAGCCACTGGGTTTGTATGGTAATCAACCCCCTCTGCTGTAGCTCCTATTAAAACTGGGACAAAAACGACTGCAACTTCTGATTACGTACCACTTACACACACAGCCTACCTTCCCTCCTGGTGAGTTGAGCTTGGCAGACTACCACAGCCTACCTTCCCTCCTGGTGAGTTGAGCTTGGCAGACTACCACAGCCTACCTTCCCTCCTGGTGAGTTGAGCTTGGCAGACTACCACAGCCTACCTGCCCTCCTGGTGAGTTGAGCTTGGCAGACTAATACTGAGAGACTTTTTTGTGGGTTACAGGTCTAATCTTCAAATTCATATAATATCATATATTTAGTCCTTGTCACATTTCCATTGACTATTTTCCATATATCTAATATATATTTACATACATAATACAAAGTAATGCTCATTTTGCTTGTATTACAGAGTTTAAGAAATAGTCCATTTCATATGTAAAGGATAATTCCATTCCCCCAACCCCAACTAGTCAACATATCTCCATCAACATATCTCCCCCAACCAGCCAACATATCTCCATCAACATATCTCCCCCAACCAGCCAACATATCTCCATCAACATATCTCCCCCAACCAGCCAACATATCTCCATCAACTAATCTCCCCCAACCAGCCAACATATCTCCATCAACATATCTCCCCCAACCAGCCAACATATCTCCATCAACTAATCTCCCCCAACCCCAACTACTCAACATATCTCCATCATTACCTACAGAGGACTGGCTATTATGGAGGAACTTTGAACATCCGAACGTTGGCTCAACGCCCTGTACCAGAGCTAATAACAACCTTGGGTGTGGCACCAGAATTCAACACGTCTTACCTTTTTGTAGTTAATAAATCCAATGTGAAATGACATATCTAATAGTATCCTTAACTAGCCTAGAAAAAGCTGGCAGGCAGACACTGGAAGGACAAGTTTCTGAGTGATAAAGTGAGTGCTTTGCATAGGCACCTTGATGTCATTTATTTTGAAGAAAAAATGCTTGGAATGGTTCTGTTCCAGAACACTAGAGATCACTTTCATTTCCGGTTCTGTTTCTGTTCCCTGAACCAGTTCCAAAACCTGGTGAAAATCACCTCTTACAGGGCAATAGGATCTGTCTATAATCAGCCAGAGGGTGGAAGAATCATGTCTAAACCAATTGAGGAAAGGGTGAAATGCTAGTGCCTGGAATTACAATTTAAAGTTTGGTAGAGATAGCCCTCCTACGTCTTTCCCTCTTTGTAAGTTTGTTAATTTTATCTGGGATCAGATAATTTTTATCTAAAATTCAAGCAGTGGATTTTGCTAGGAAGGGATGTTTTCGCTGTAACCCTATAATACAGTTACAGTCAGATAAACATAATTCCATCCATTCACCTCCACAGGGACAGACAATATCAGCTCTGTGTGTGTGTGTGTGTGTGTGCGTGCAAGCCTGTGTGTGTGTCAAATCAAATCAAATTCAAATCAAATTTTATTGGTCACATACCAATAATGCTTGTGCTTCTAGCTCCGAAAGTGCAGTACTATCTAACAATAATGTCTAACAGTTTCACAACATATAACACACATAAATCTAAGTAAGGAATATATACATATGTCAGGGCAGCATTGGACTAAGATCCAGTGGCATAGTAAGGTTTAAAGTATACAGTATACACATAAGAGATTGGTGATGCAGTATGTAAACATGATTAGGTGACTAAGATACTGAGAATAGTATAGCGGACAGTTAGACATGAGATGAGTAGTATAAGATACGGAAACATTATTAAAGTGACTAGTGATACATTCCTTAAGTAGCTTTCTAATCTCAAATCAAATACAATGTTATTGGTCACATACACATGTTTAACAGATGTTAATGCGGGTGTAGAGAAATTCTTGTGCTTCTAGTTCCGACAGTGCAGTATATCTAACAGTAGGAATGAATTAGGCCTTTATACATAAGGACTAGCGGCATGGACTAAGATACAGTAGAAGAGTATTGAATACAGTATATACAAATGAGATGGGGAACGCAAGATATGTAAACATTGTTTAAATGACTGTGATACTGAAGGATAGTATAGAATACAGTATATACATATGGGATGAGTAATGGCAGATATGTAAACATTATAAACATTATTAAAGTGGCTAGTGTTCCATACCTTAAAGTGACCAGTGATTTCTAGTCTGTGCCTTTAGGCAGCAGCCTCTAATGTGTTAGTGATGGCTGTTTAGCTGTCTGATGACCTTGAGGTAGAAGGTGTTTTTCAGTCTCTCGGTCCCAGCTTTGATGCACCTGTACTGACCTCGCCTTCTGGATGACAGGGGTGTGAACAGACAGTGGCTTAGGTGGTTGATGTCCTTGATGATCTTTTTGTCCTTCCTGGTACATCGGGTGCTGTAGGTGTCCTGGATGGTGGGTAGTTTGCCCCCTGTAATGCGTTGGGCAGACCGCACCATCCCTTGTGGTTGTAGGCGGTGCAGTTCCCGTACCAGGCAGTGATACAGTCCAACAGGATACTTTCAATTTTGCATCTGTAAAAATTTGTGAGGGTTTTAGGTGTTAAGCCACATTTCTTTAGCCTCCTGAGGTTGAAGAGGCTCTGATGCACCTTCTTCACCACACTGTCTGTGTGGGTGGACCATTTCAGTTTGTCAGTGATGTGTACGCCAAGGAACTTGAAGTTTTCCACCTTCTCCATTGCGGTCCCATCGATGTGGATAGGGGGGTGCATCACCCCCCCATATCCTTTGTTTTTTTGACGTTGAGGGAGAGGTTATTTTCCTGGCACCACAATCCCAGAGCCCTCACCTCCTCCCTGTAGGCTCATTGTTGTTGGTAATTAGGCCTACTACTGTTGTGTCATCTGCAAACTTGATGATTGAGTTGGAGGCTTGCTTGGCCACGTAGTCATGGGTGAACAGGGAGTACAGGAGTGGGCTGAGTACGCACCCTTGTGGGGTCCCAGTGTTGAGGATCAGCGAAGTGGAGGTGTTGTTTCCTACCTTCACCACCCGGGGGGCGGCCCGTCAGGAAGTCCAGGACCCAGTTGCACAAGGCCTCAAGCTTAATGATGAGCTTGGAGGGTACTATGGTGTTGAATGCTGAGCTGTAGTCAATAAAAAGCATTCTTACATAGGTATTCCTCTTTTCCAGATGGGAAAGGGCAGTGTGCAGGGTGATGGAGATTGCATCATCTGTGGATCTATTGGGGCGGTAAGCAAATTGAAGTGGGTCTAGGGTGGCAGGTAAGGTAAAGGTGATATGATCCTTGACTAGTCTCTCAAAGCATTTCATGATGACAGAGGTGAGTGCTACGGGGCGATAGTCATTAAGTTCAGTTATCTTTGCTTTCTTGGGTACAGGAACAATGGTGGCCATCTTGAAGCATGTGGGGACAGCAGACAGGGATAGAGATATATTGAATATGTTTGTAAACACACCAGTCAGCTGGTCTGCACATGCTCTGAGGACACCTAGGGATGCCGTCTGGGCCGGCAGCCTTGCGAGGGTTAACACATTTAAATGTTTTCCTCACCTCTGCCACGGAGAAGGAGAGCCTACAGTCCTTGGTAGCGGGCTGCGTCGGTGGCACTGTGTTAGCCTCAAAGCGGGAAGAAAATGAGTTTAGCCTGTCCGGAAGGGAGGCGTCGGTCTCGGCAATGTGGTTGTTTTTCCTTTTATAATCCGTGATTGTCTGTAATCTCTGCCACATACGTCTGGTGTCTGAGTCGTTGAATTGAGACTCCACTTTATCTCTATACTGACGTTTAGCTTGTATGATTGCCTTGCGGAGGGAATAACTACACTGTTTATATTCTTCCATATTCCCAGTCACTTTGCCGTGGTTGAAGGCGGCGGTTCACGCTTTCAGTTTCGCACGAATGCTACCATCTACCCAAGGTTTCTGATTGGGGTATGTTTTAATAGACACAGTGGATACTACATCTCCTATACACTTCCTTATAATTGGTGTCACAGTGTCCGTGAATTCATTTAGATTATTATCGGAAGCTACCCGGAACATATCCCAGTCCACGTGATCAAAACAATCCTGGAGCGTGGATTCCGATTGGTCAGACCAGCGTTGAATGGACCGTATTACGGGTACTTCCTGTTTTGAGTTTCTGCCTATAGGAGGGGAGGAGCAAAATGGAGTCATGGTCTGAATTGCAAAAAGGGGCGCGAGGGAGGGCTTTGTAACCATTCCGGAAGTTTGATCCAGAATTTTACCGGCTGGAGTGTTACAGTCTATATGTTGGTAGAACTTCGGCAGCCTAGTCCTCAAATTTCCTTAGTTAAAATCCCCAGCTACAATAAATGCAGCCTCTGGGAATGTGGTTTCCAGTTTACATAAAGTCCAGTGACGTTCTTTGAGGGTCGACGTGGTATCGGTATGAGGGGGGGATATATACGGCTGGAGCAATGATGGCAGAGAATTCCCTCGGGAGGAAGAACGGTCGACATTTGATTGAACAGAGTTCCTGTATGTTATCACATTTACACCATAAATCGTTAATCATAAAACATATACCTCCACCCTTCTGCTTCCTGGAGAGGTGTTTATTCCTGTCAGCGCGATGTACTGAGAACCCAACTGGCTTTACAGAGTTGGACAGAACATTTCCAGAAAGCCATGTTTCTGTGAAGCAGAGTATGTTACAGTCCCTTGTGTATCACTGAAAAGAGACTCTCGCCCTGAGCTCATCAACCTTATTATCCAGAGATTGGACATTAGCGAGAAAAATACTCGGAAACGGTGGGTGGTGTGCAAGTTTCCTGAGTCGGACCAGGAGGCCGCCCTGAGTACCTCTTCTTCCTGAGTCGGACCAGGAGGCCGCCCTGAGTACCTCTTCTTCCTGAGTCGGTCCAGGAGGCCGCCCCGAGTACCTCTTCTTCCTGAGTCGGACCAGGAGGCCGCCCCGAGTACCTATTCGTCCTGAGTCGGACCAGGAGGCCGCCCCGAGTGCCTCTTCTTCCTGAGTCGGACCAGGAGGCCGCCCCGAGTACCTCTTCTTCCTGAGTCGGACCAGGAGGCCGCCCCGAGTACCTCTTCTTCCTGAGTCGGACCAGGAGGCCGCCCCGAGTACCTCTTCTTCCTGAGTCGGACCAGGAGGCCGCCCCGAGTACCTCTTCTTCCTGATTCGGACCAGGAGGCCGCCCCGAGTACCTCTTCTCCACCATTTGTTGTTTTGGGTCGGCATCTGGGATAAGTTCAGTTGCCCAGTGGAGGCCGAACAAAGGGTCTGCTCCGAGAATGTCGTAATCCTGATCGTAATGCTGCTGGTTCAGGTGAGTTACCGCCACTCTAATATCCAGTAGTTCTTCCTGGCTGTATGTAATGACACAAAACTATTCCTGAGCTAATAATGTAAAAAAAAGTGCATAAACAAACAAAATACCTCCCTGATAGTGTTGGTCAGTGAGACACCCATCCTCCCTGATAGTGCTGGTCAGTGAGACACCCATCCTCCCTGATAGTGCTGGTCAGTGAGACACCCATCCTCCCTGATAGTGCTGGTCAGTGAGACACCCATCCTCCCTGATAGTGCTGGTCAGTGAGACACCCATCCTCCCTGATAGTGCTGGTCAGTGAGACACCCATCCTCCCTGATAGTGCTGGCCAGTTCATGTAAACCATTAGCAACCTAGCCTAACTCCATAAACTTACTTACAATGGGGAAAATACCAACCAGTTTTTCACTTGGTTAAAACTCCCTTCAATTGCCTTCAAACATCATCAAACTCATGGACTATGTAATGAACCATGTTACCTCAATATTCGGAGTCATACTGCACTTTTACACATTACATATCTGAATTAATAGGGTAAAATGATGAGACAGAGAAATTACCCTTGCCTTATGCCCTTGGGGGAATCCCCGTCGCCATCTTGGAGTGCGGTCCAAATGATTAGCCAAGCAAGGGAAGTTTGCAACGTAAGCCCCTCAGCCCTCGTTTTTAGTCGAGTTTGCGAGTGTACAATTATGTTCACTTCGGGGCCTGAAACGCCCCATAATTCGCTAAGAAAAGTCAGCGAAAACTTAAAAACAACATAAATGGAGAAGTCAACATACAGGTGTAAGTAAAAACTAATGCAAATAAGTTAGAAGTTGTGCTACTAATTCACATGACGGCATAAACACGTCTCATAAAAGTAATGATGTTTTGTTTGGATAGTTTTTGGAAAATATAGAATATGAATATTTTCCTTCTTCAGAAGTTCCAGCTATGCAGGCTGTCTATTAGCTATGTAGGCGTATATGAATAATTATATAGTTAATGTAAATAAATATGCAATCATAATTGACTGCAGCGCATATAAAACACACACAAGTTACCGTTGGCTTAAAACACAATCATCGCGGGATGAAGGAGTGACGAATTTCGGGGTGAGGGTTTAAAAATCATTCCTTCCTCCCTCGCCCCTTGGCCTGCAAGTGTACACTCGTCAGACGTCACGACACGTCATCAGAAGTGTCCACTTAATTTGAGGGCTGAGGGGATAGGGTGTGTCTTTTAAGTGTTTGGACCTCAGCCAAAATTACGTAGCAAGAAAAACACATCTAAAGAGACAGACTCAACTCAAAGCAGGGACAAAAACTAATGATAAAACATGACATTAGGTGTTAGTGGAAAGGAGAGTCAATTTAGCTATGAATTGTGATTGTGACCCTTAGACACAACATCCACTAAGGGTGTGTTGCTGTGATTCAGTGGAACAGGAAACAATGTCTTCCACAGTGGCTGGCCGTCGATGTCAAAATAAAAAATCTGAAGCTAATCTAAGGCTTTGTTCCAAGCAATCATCTCTCAAGAAAAAAATGTGTGTGTATGTTTCAAGTTATGTGTGAGACTGTGCCAATGTGTGTTTGTGAGGTGTGTGTGATAAGGAGTCAGTTTTATTGAGGCTACTCTTGTGTATCTCCTCCATCTGCTGCATTCCAGCTGGATCCCTCCCACACACACACACACACACACATCTTCAACCCTCCAGGATTTTGAAGCCCATCTTCCAGGCTTTAACAGGGAACAGCAAAGATTGCTCTCTGTATAAAAGCTTTGTCTGGGACTGAGTTCCTCTGAGGAGCACCAGGTAGTCACCAAGACAATGGGCCATGAAATCACAGACTATGACAATGTCTGTCTACAGCCAGGTTAGTCAGGGACACGGTGGCCAGACTAACCCAGGACCAGGTGGCAGGGACCAGTTTTTTCACTCTGACCCCCTACACCACCTCCTTCTGAAGGACAACCAGATCCTGTTACTCACACTTGCTCCCAGTCCAATGCAGATCTCTCTCTCTCCCTCTCTCTGGTTCTCTCTCTCTCTGCCTCTCTCTCTGTGTCTCTCGCTCTCTATCTCTGCCTCTCTCCCTCTCCCTTTCTCTCTCTGTCTCTCTGGATCAAACACAGCCTTAGGCACCCCTACCCCCACACACACACATTGACATGCACACTTGTGCTCACCGACACACGTACACCAGCCAGGTAGCTTAAGATCCAAGGTGAAATTCTATGTCCGTCCAGATACCCAGACGTCGGGAGAGAACTTAAAAAACATCCACTGGGGAGCGCAATTACCATCAAGTAGGCTTGCAGTTTGCTAGGGGGTTGTGGGCAGGGATGGCGGATTGGCATTAGCCGCAAGCTCCGGCTCTTAGGCTTTTTTTGGTTGTTGTTTTAACCCTAAACCTTAACCCTAACCTGGAATGAATGCATAAACTTAACCTTCGAAGTTTGATGTTTACGGACAAACATTGGATTCTGAAGTGAGACTGAGAGCTTGTTGAAGACAACATCTATCCTGTGTATGGGGAGGGTGGTTGAGATGGCATTGTAATGGCACGGTACAGGATGTGTGTGTGTGTATGTGTGTGTCCCCCTCTAGGCAGGAGCAGATAAAGAAGGTTCCAGAGCAATATTCATTTCAGGCCTGCAAATACCATCTGCTAGCCTCTAGCCACGGGACTTCCTCCCTATCCTCTCTCCCCATCTCACCTTGCTCTCTCTCTCTCTCTTTCTTCCTTCCTTCTTTCTTTCGTTCTCTCCACCTCCCTCTCCTTTCCCTCTCTGATTGTTCTGAGTGCTCCTTTGTCACCTCTCCCACAGTCATCTTGACAGTGAGGTTCGGGTAGAATGAGGACCCAGAAGGACCCCCTCCCTGTCTCTCTGTCACCGTAATCATCTCAGACATGCACGACGCTGCCGCCCGCTCCACGGGTCCTTTTGTCAGCAGTGACTCAGAACAGTGGGGTCGATCACTCAGCCGCTCTCACCCCAAAGAGACACACACACAGGAGACAAATCAAACAGGCCAGATGCGCTCCTAAATGCTTCAGTCTACTCTTTTTGTGCCCGTCAACCGGATCAGATGTCAGAGGGCCGTCAAAGCATTTAAACAGTCTAAAACAATTCTTCTTGTGAAATAACAGTTTTCACTGCAGATTTAAACATTCTGCTACGATGTGGAACTGGGATATACAGCGGGTGAAATAAGTATTGAACACGTCACAATTTTTCTCAGTAAATATATTTCCAAAGGTGCTATTGACATGAAATTTTCACCAGATGTTGGTAACAACCCAAGTAATCCATACATACAAAGAAACCAAAACAAATACGTTCAGAAATTAAGTTATGTGTAATAATGTGAAATGACACAGGGACAAAGTATTGAACACATGAAGAAAGGGAGGTGCAAAAAGGCATGGAAAACCAAGACAACAGCTGAAAACTATCAGTAATTAAAAAGCAATCCAGCCCCCTGTCAGTGCAAATTAATATCAGCTGGTTCAGTCCCAACTGATGGCCTACAAAAAGGTCTCATTGCCAAGGTGTCACACAAGACACATCTCATGATGGGTAAAAGCAAAGAGCTGTCTCAAGACCTTCGCAACCTAATTGTTGCAAAACATAATGATGGCGTTGGTTATAGGCACATTTCTAAGCTTCTGAATGTTCCAGTGAGCACTGTTGGGGCCATAATACGGAAGTGGAAAGACAACCATTTCACCATAAATTTGTCTCGACAAAAAAAGCATGTTGAAGCTCGTTTAAAGTTTGCTGCACAACATTTGGAAAAGCCAGTGAAATACTGGGAGAATATAGTGTGATCAGATGAGAGCAAAATTGAACTGTTTGGATGTCATAATACACACTATGTTTGGAGGAGAAATGTCACTGCACATCACCCTAAAAACACCATACCAACAGGTGGGAACATCATGGTGTGGGGCTGCTTTTCAGCAAATGGTACTGGCAAACTTCACATAATTGAAGGAAGGATGAATGGGCAAATTTACCGAGACATTCTTGACAAAAATCTGCTGCCATCTACCAGGATGATGAAGATGAAACGAGGGTGGACATTTCAGCAAGACATTGATCCCAAACACACAGCCAAGGAAACTCTCAATTGATTTCAAAGAAAGAAAATAAAGCTGCTAGAATGGCCCAGCCAATCACCTGACTTAAATCCCATTGAAAATCTATGGAAAGAACTGAAGATCAAGATTCATAGAAGAGGCCAAAGGAACCTTCAAGATTTGAAGACTGTTTGTGTGGAAGAATGGGCCAAAAACACACCAGACCAATGCATGCGACTAGTTTCTCCATACAGGAGGCGTCTTGAAGCTGTCATTACCAACAAAGGCTATTTATTAAATAAATATCAGTAAGTGTGTTCAATACTTTTTCCCTGTGTCATTTCACATTATTACACATAACTTAATTTCTGAACTTATTTGTTTTGGTTTCTTTGTATGTATGGATTACTTGGGTTGTTACCAACATCTGGTGAAAATGTCATGTCAATAGCACCTTTGGAAATATATTTACTGAGAAAAATGGTGACGTGTTCAATACTTATTTCACCCGCTGTATTAGGGAGGGGAGTAGGAGGGGGAGGGGGGAGGGAGGGGGAGGGAGGGGAGTAGGAGAGGAGAGGAGGGAGGGGGGAGAAGCAAGGGAGGAGGGAGGGGGGAGAGAGGGAGGGGAGGGGGAGTGGAGGGAGGGGAGTAGGTGAGGAGGGAGGGGGGAGGGGGGAGAGGCAAGGGAGGAGGGAGGGGGGAGAGAGGGAGGGGAGGGGGAGTGGAGGGAGGGGAGTAGGTGAGGAGGGAGGGGGGAGAAGCAAGGGAGGAGGGAGGGGGGAGAGAGGGAGGGGAGGGGGAGTGGAGGGAGGGGAGTAGGTGAGGAGGGAGGGGGGAGAGGCAAGGGAGGAGGGAGGGGGGAGAGAGGGAGGGGAGGGGGAGTGGAGGGAGGGGAGTAGGTGAGGAGGGAGGGGGGAGGGGGGAGAGGCAAGGGAGGAGGGAGGGGAGAGAGAGGGAGGGGAGGGGGAGTGGAGGGAGGGGAGTAGGTGAGGAGGGAGGGGGGAGGGGGGAGAGGCAAGGGAGGAGGGAGGGGAGAGAGAGGGAGGGGAGGGGGAGTGGAGGGAGGGGAGTAGGTGAGGAGGGAGGGGGGGAGGGGGGAGAGGCAAGGGAGGAGGGAGGGGAGAGAGAGGGAGGGGAGTAGGTGAGGAGGGAGGGGGGAGAGGCAAGGGAGGAGGGAGGGGAGGGGGAGGGTGTGTTATCAGTACATAGAATCCTTCTTTTTGTATCTTTGCCCTACGTCCTGTTCTCATACACCAAATAAATACCTGCACTACTTCCTCTGTGATTTCACAACAGATTACACACGAAAACCCACACACACTCTACCTCGGGTCAAAGACACACATCAGAGAAATCAATGGGACCCTATGGGATCTCATTTCTCTCCCTCGCTCCACACAAACTATTACCCCTCCCATCTCTATCTCCTCCATGTAAACACCTCCCTCTCTCCCTCTCTCCTCTGTGAGATTTAACCTCTTAATGATCTGACCCTTTTTTTAAATTTTCTCCTAAAATGACATACCCAAATCTAACTGCCTGTAGCTCAGGACCTGAAGCAAGGATATGCATATTCTTGATACCATTTGAAAGGAAACACTTTGAAGTTTGTGGAAATGTGAAATGAATGTAGGAGAATATAACACATTAGATCTGGTAAAAGATAATACAAAGATAAAAACATGCATGTTTTTTGTTACATCATCTTTGAAAGGTCATAATATTTTTGGGATTTTATTGGATTTATTTCGCGTTAAGAAATTCATGAAAACAAACAACCAGGAAGTTGAAAGTGTACAACACTTATTTCCAGAGTGGACCTCTGACATCACATTGAGACATACAGACATTACAAAATACACATATAGATATATCTAATGTCTATTAATAAATCATCTATAATGAGCTATTCTCATATTGACCCTTGCTATCACTCTTTTAATGTACAGCTCATTCCAAAGGCTGACCGCTGTGCAAAACAACTGGATAGGACAGTGCAGTTAGATTAACAATAATGTAAGCTTTCTGTCCATATAAGATATGTCTATGTTTCGGGAAATGTTCTTGTTACTTACAACGTCATGATAATCACAATAGCTCACGTTAGCTCAACGCTATCCTGTAGAGGTTCATCTCATTCTGTTGCTGTGGCTGTAACCTGTAAACACTGCCGCCCCTCCCTACCCTGTCCCTCCCTACCCTGTCCCTCTCTACCGTCCCCCTCTCTACCCTCCCCCTCTCCGTCCCTCCCTCTTAGTCCCTCCCCTCCGTCTCTCCCTCCCCCTCTCCGTCCCTCCCTCTCTCCGTCCGTCTCCTATCCCCCTCTCCCGCCCCCTCTCTGTCCCTCCCTCTCAGTCCCTCCCCTCCGTCTCTCCCTCCCCCTCTCCATCCCTCCCTCTCCGTCCCTCTCCCTCTCCTATCCCCCTCTCCTTCTCCGTCCCTCCCTCTCAGTCCCTCCCCTCCGTCTCTCCCTCCCCCTCTCCGTCCCTCCCTCCCTCTCTCCTCCATCTTCTACAGGAAAACAAATAAATCACAAGCAAGGGAGGGAGTGAAAAAGAGGAAATGAAAACAAATGAAGAGAGAGAGAAATGTAATTCAGGTTGGTGGTGCGGAAGGCATCTCATTGCCCTGCAGTCTCTAGTGACATCACTGGTGGAGCTGGGACCAGACACAACCTATTAGAACACAATCGGCTGGCTACACATCAGGTGCATGGCAGCATTATTAAGTAAACCTACAAGCCAGCTATAGGAACTCATATGTTACACTATAATATACAGGTAGAGGCTATGAGATAAAGGGTACTTACAACACGTGATGGCTATTTGGCTTTAGTAGAGGCACAGGAAGAGCATAGCCTAACATGTTAGACCTCTTGTATGTACGAGAATGGCTACCATAGAGAATGGCCCTATACTGTAGACAGGATAGGTTCTAGTCCTATAGTGTAGAGAGGTTCTAGCCCTATAGTGTAGAGAGGATAGGTTCTAGCCCTATAGTGTAGAGAGGTTCTAGTCCTATAGTGTAGAGGTTCTAGCCCTATAGTGTAGACAGGATAGGTTCTAGTCCTATAGTGTAGAGAGGTTCTAGCCCTATAGTGTAGAGAGGATAGGTTCTAGCCCTATAGTGTAGAGAGGTTCTAGCCCTATAGTGTAGAGAGGTTCTAGCCCTATAGTGTAGAGAGGTTCTAGCCCTATAGTGTAGAGAGGATAGGTTCTAGTCCTATACTGTAGAGAGGATAGGTTCTAGTCCTATAGTGTAGAGAGGATAGGTTCTAGTCCTATACTGTAGAGAGGATAGGTTCTAGCCCTATAGTGTAGAGAGGATAGGTTCTAGTCCTATAGTGTAGAGAGGATAGGTTCTAGTCCTGTAGTGTAGAGAGGATAGGTTCTAGCCCTATAGTGTAGAGAGGATAGGTTCTAGCCCTATAGTGTAGAGAGGTTCTAGTCCTATAGTGTAGAGAGGTTCTAGTCCTAGTCTCTATAGTATAGTGTAGTGTAGAGTGTAGAGAGGTTCTAGCCCTATAGTGTAGAGAGGATAGTTTCTAGTCCTATAGTGTAGAGGTTCTAGTCCTGTAGTGTAGAGAGGTTCTAGCCCTATAGTGTAGAGAGGTTCTAGTCCTATAGTGTAGAGAGGTTCTAGTCCTATAGTGTAGAGAGGTTCTAGTCCTGTAGTGTAGAGAGGTTCTAGTCCTGTAGTGTAGAGAGGTTCTAGTCCTGTAGTGTAGAGGTTCTAGTCCTATAGTGTAGAGAGGTTCTAGTCCTATAGTGTAGAGAGGTTCTAGTCCTGTAGTGTAGAGAGGTTCTAGTCCTGTAGTGTAGAGAGGTTCTAGTCCTATAGTGTAGACAGGATAGGTTCTAGTCCTATAGTGTAGAGAGGATAGTTTCTAGTCCTATAGTGTAGAGAGGATAGGTTCTAGTCCTGTAGAGAGGATAGGTTCTAGCCCTATAGTGTAGAGAGGTTCTAGCCCTATAGTGTAGAGAGGTTCTAGCCCTATAGTGTAGAGAGGTTCTAGCCCTATAGTGTAGAGAGGATAGGTTCTAGCCCTATAGTGTAGAGAGGATAGGTTCTAGTCCTATAGTGTAGAGAGGATAGGTTCTAGTCCTGTAGTGTAGAGAGGATACGTTCTAGCCCTATAGTGTAGAGAGGATAGGTTCTAGCCCTATAGTGTAGAGAGGTTCTAGTCCTATAGTGTAGAGAGGTTCTAGTCCTAGTCTCTATAGTATAGTGTAGTGTAGAGTGTAGAGAGGTTCTAGCCCTATAGTGTAGAGAGGATAGTTTCTAGTCCTATAGTGTAGAGAGGATAGTTTCTAGTCCTATAGTGTAGAGGTTCTAGTCCTGTAGTGTAGAGAGGATAGTTTCTAGCCCTATAGTGTAGAGAGGATAGTTTCTAGTCCTATAGTGTAGAGAGGATAGGTTCTAGCCCTATAGTGTAGAGAGGTTCTAGTCCTATAGTGTAGAGAGGTTCTAGTCCTATAGTGTAGAGAGGGTCTAGTCCTATAGTGTAGAGAGGTTCTAGTCCTGTAGTGTAGAGAGGTTCTAGTCCTGTAGTGTAGAGAGGTTCTAGTCCTGTAGTGTAGAGGTTCTAGTCCTATAGTGTAGAGAGGTTCTAGTCCTATAGTGTAGAGAGGTTCTAGTCCTGTAGTGTAGAGAGGTTCTAGTCCTGTAGTGTAGAGAGGTTCTAGTCCTGTAGTGTAGAGAGGTTCTAGTCCTATAGTGTAGACAGGATAGGTTCTAGTCCTATAGTGTAGAGAGGATAGTTTCTAGTCCTATAGTGTAGAGAGGTTCTAGTACTATAGTGTAGAGAGGTTCTAGTCCTATAGTGTAGAGAGGTTCTAGTCCTATAGTGTAGAGAGGATAGGTTCTAGTCCTGTAGTGTAGAGAGGTTCTAGTCCTATAGTGTAGAGAGGATAGGTTCTAGTCCTATAGTGTAGAGAGGTTCTAGTACTATAGTGTAGAGAGGTTCTAGTCCTATAGTGTAGAGAGGTTCTAGTCCTATAGTGTAGAGAGGATAGGTTCTAGTCCTGTAGTGTAGAGAGGTTCTAGTCCTGTAGTGTAGAGAGGTTCTAGTCCTGTAGTGTAGAGAGGATAGGTTCTAGTCCTATAGAGTAGAGAGGATAGGTTCTAGTCCTATACTGTAGAGAGGATAGGTTCTAGTCCTGTAGAGAGGATAGGTTCTAGTCCTGTATTGTAGAGAGGATCTAGTCCTGTAGTGTAGAGAGGATAGGTTCTAGTCCTGTAGTGTAGAGAGGATAGAATCTAGTCCTGTAGTGTAGAGAGGATAGGTTCTAGTCCTGTAGTGTAGAGAGGATAGGTTGTAGTCCTGTAGAGAGGATAGGTTCTAGTCATGTAGAGAGGATAGGTTCTAGTCCTGTAGTGTAGAGAGGATAGGTTCTAGTCCTGTAGAGAGGATAGGTTCTAGTCCTGTAGTGTAGAGAGGATAGGTTCTAGTCCTGTAGAGAGGATAAGTTCTAGTCCTGTAGAGAGGATAGGTTCTAGTCCTGTAGAGAGGATAGGTTCTAGTCCTGTAGAGAGGATAGGTTCTAGTCCTGTAGAGAGGATAGGTTCTAGTCCTGTAGTGTAGAGAGGATAGGTTCTAGTCCTGTAGAGAGGGTAGGTTCTAGTCCTGTAGAGAGGATAGGTTCTAGTCCTGTAGAGAGGATAGGTTCTAGTCCTGTAGAGAGGATAGGTTCTAGTCCTGTAGAGAGGATAGGTTCTAGTCCTGTAGAGAGGATAGGTTCTAGTCCTGTAGTGTAGAGAGGATAGGTTCTAGTCCTGTAGAGAGGGTAGGTTCTAGTCCTGTAGAGAGGATAGGTTCTAGTCCTGTAGAGAGGATAGGTTCTAGTCCTGTAGAGAGGATAGGTTCTAGTCCTATAGAGAGGATAGGGGGAGTTATGACTGGAAGCACACTCTCTCTACTGTCCCTCTCTTCTCCTTGATGCCAGAGTCAGCACACAACTATAAACTACAATGTGTCTGAGAGAGAGAGAGAGAGAGAGAGAGAGAGGGAGAGAGGGAGAGAGGGAGAGAGAGAGAGAGAGAGAGAGGGAGAGATGGAGAGAGGGAGAGAGAGAGAGAGAGAGAGAGAGAGAGAGAGAGAGAGAGAGAGAGGCAGAGATGATTTAGGGGGCTGTAGCTATCGGTGCGTGGGTTATCAGGATGTCTTTAATGCAGACGGCCATAACAGAGAAACTGTCACCATCACACAGAATAATGGGCTTGGAGAGAGAGGAGACTGATAGAGAGAGGGAGGGAGGGAGGGAGGGAAGTAGAGCGAGGAAGAGACAGACAGACAGACAGACAGACAGGAGGGAAGTATAGCGAGGAGAGAAATAGAGAGAGAGGGAGGGAGGGAGGGAGGGTGTAAGAGGGGGGGTGAGGGGGGAAATGATAGAGAGAGGGTAAAGGAAGTATGAAAAAGAAGGAGATGTGTGCATGTGTGTGTGTAATAAGTCTGCCAGTGTATCAACAGTAATTGGGTAATACCAGTGCTGCCTGCCCTGCCCCTCACATCTCCCTTGCTCCGTTTCCCCTCCATCTCACACATTCCCTCACTCCGTTTCCCCTTCATCTCACACATTCCCTCGCTCAGTTTCCCCTCCATCTCACACATTCCCTCGCTCCCTGCTCTTTCATGTTCCCCAACACAGATCGATAGAAACTGGCAGTGCAGTGTGTCTATCTCCCAAATGCCCCTCACTGCCTTGAGAAGCTATTGGAAACACTGCGGTTTAAAGAGTCAGATCCCTCTGACCTGCTCTGTCTCGCAGTGGGTTTTCAATCTTCATTTTGAACCAGGAAACCTTATCTAACCTGTAACATCTGACAGGAAGAGGTTCTCTTTAGAGCTGAGAGGAGTATGGAGCAGAAGGATGAGAATGGCTAGAATTTGGAACACACTCTCTCTCATTCTCTCCCTCTCTCCCCCATCTCCACCCCCCGGCTCTCTCTCTCTGACCCTCTGGCCTGCTGACCCTCTGTCTAATCAGGGGCACTTTAATGAGGAGGTCTGTCCGTCAGTCAGACCCTGTCTCATTAATAAACCATAACGAGAGACACAGAGAGAGAACCAGGGCTATTCTGAAGGTGACCCACGGCTCTCAAAATGTCACTAAGCCTGGCCTTGCCATGAAAACCAACACACAACCACCACCACCACTAGACCACCACCACCACTACACCACACCACCACACCACTACTACACCACAAAACCACCACAACACCACAACACCACCAAAACACCACCACACCACCACAACACCACCACAACACAACACAATATCACCACAACACAACATCACCACACCACAACACCACAACATCACCACAACACAACATCACCACACCACAACCAAAACACCACAACATCACCACAACACAACACCACCACAACACCACCACAACATCACCACAACACAACACCACCACACCACAACACCACCACAACATCACCACAACACAACATCACCACAACACCACAACATCACCACAACACAACACCACCACAACATCACCACAACACAACACCACAACACCACCACAACATCACCACAACACAACATCACCACAACACCACAACATCACCACAACACAACACCACAACATCACCACAACACAACATCACCACAACACCACAACACCACCACAACATCACCACAACACCACCACAACACCACCACATCACCACAACACAACACCACCACACCACAACACCACAACATCACCACAACACAACATCACCACAACACCACAACATCACCACAACACAACATCACCACACCACCACAACACCACAACATCACCACAACACAACACCACCACACCACAACACCACAACATCACCACAACACAACACAACACATCACCACAACATCACCACAACACTCTTTGCATTCCAGTCCCCCTTTATAATTGAATAACACTGTTTTATTTGTTTATTTGTTTTAGCCAAATGAAGGCAATTTTAGTACAGGTGGCTCTAACCTTGAGACTTCACACCTGGACTCTGATCAGCCACGTAAAAGAGGGAGAAAATGGATAGGGCGTAGGGTGAGGAAGAGATAGGAGGAGATGCTACTTTTTAACCAGCGTCTGGAAGTAAGAAACAGACTCAGAAAGTTAGACGGGGCGATACGGAGGGATGGACAGATGAATAGAGGGTGAAAACACCCCATATTTGATTGTCCTTCTCCAAGCCTTTCCTAATCTAGAAGGAATTCGCTGGCAGAGGGTCCGGCCATGGACTGATAATGATCGCTAATGCGTTGTTCGGCTACCTGCCATCAGCACTGCCACACAGAGGACTAGACTGGCAAAGGAGCAGGGGTGGAACCTTCAGGAAGCATTGGAACAGAACCCTGGACCTCT
>CM042384.1:1041734-1066734 GCA_023634145.1 Thymallus thymallus
GCAACATAACCTGGAACTGTTGGGGTGTTAGGACCTAGTTTAACAATTAGGCATCCATCCATCCGTGAGTAACTCTGGTGTGTAATCACTCATTCACTCAGGACTTATTCATTCAGCACTCATTCATTCAGGACTGTATATACATATTAATGTACAGTTGTTATATCATATCACGTGCAATATTGTAAGTAATTCTTGGACTTAACTTACGTAGTCATTCACTCAGGAATGCATTTTAGTATATTTTTTCATTGCTTTTAGTATATCGAATGTGCAATGTGCATTTATCTGTAATTAAACCCTGCGCACTAAGGACTGTATTTTAAGGGAATTACTATTATTACCCTAAATGATATCATACACACTTTTAGCTATTAAAGTATCTCTTCCTGTCATTTACCTGTACAGTTAATTTAACCATGCAAATATTCAATTACCTGTAAATTTGACTGTATATTTACCTGTACAGTTAATTTAACCATGCAAATATTCACTTACCTGTACATTTAACCAGTCTGTCTATTAAGTAAACTATTATTACCCTCGCTCATATCATATGCATTTTTAGCTACTGAAGTATTTCTCTGCCATCGACCTGTATTGTTAACCATGCAAATATATTTCTAATATATATATATACACGTGCAATAATTGTATCATTTTTTCACCTAACACTATAACAATGTATAGTGTACATATTCAGTCATTGCACTCCAGACTTCGTATATTTTTATGCTTTTTCATACTGCCGCACTATGTATCGTGTATCTGTCTTTTGTGTATTTCGTTCTGACATTTTGCACCTGCCATATGTTTTTCATGGCTGCTTGACAAAGTATCCATCCATCCATCCATCCATCCATCCATCCATCCATCCATCCATCCATCCATCCATCCATCCATCCATCCATCCATCCATCTATCTATCTATCTATCTATCTATCTATCTATCTATCTATCTATCTATCTATCTATCTATCTATCCATCTATCCATCTAAACCCAGATTAGAACCGTCAAAGCTTGATTCATCACTCCAGAGTCCAATGGCTGTTAGCTTTACACCACTCCAGCTGATGCTTGGCATTGTGCATGGTGATCTTAGGCTTGTGTGCGGTTGCTCGGCCATGGAAACTAATTTCATGAAGCTCCAGACAAACAGTTCTGATGCTGACGATGCTTCCAGAGGCAGTTTGGAACTCGGTAGTGAGTGTTGCAACCGAGGACAGACGATTTCTACGTGCTTCAGCACTCAGCGATCCCGTTCTGTGAGCTTGTGAGTCCTACCACTTCACGGCCGTTGACGTTTCCCCTTCACAAAATCAGCACTTACATCCAGTTCACAATAACAGCACTTACATCCAGTTCACAATAACAGCACTTACATCCAGTTCACAAAATCAGCACTTACAGTTGACAGGGGCAGTTCTAGCTGGGCTGAAATTTGACGAACTGACTTGTTGGAAAGGTGGCATCTTATGATGGTGCCACATTGAAAGTCACTGAGCGGGTGTGGCTGAAATAGCCGAATCCACTAATTTGAAGGGGTGTCCACATACTTTTGTATATATAGTGTATAACACAGGAACATCACGTGTTTGATAGTTGGTCACAGCAGAGCTTTCATTTAGTTGGTTACTGTATGTCACCAGCCCAGATAAACAGGTGACATCTAGATCAGAGGTCAGCAAGGGGCTGAACTCCAGCTGTTTCTACTCAGCATGCAGTTCTGTCTCCATATGGCACTGAGCTGTGGACCTGCCACTGCGTACCCTGCCAGAGGGAGAGAGAAAACAGAAACATGGGGGAATGTAGACTCAAGATGAAGTTCAGTTGAAAGCTCAAATTCGTATTATTTTATTTAACCTTTATTTAACCCACTCATTGGAATGTCCCCACCCCATGAAAAAGTTGATTTGAAAAAAAAAGTTGAATACTTTTCAAATGCACTGTATATTTAGCCTAGTTACATTAACAGTAAACAAACGCAGTAAACAAAAGGCGAAATGGTTCCACCTTTTTCACATTAGGAAAGTCATGGCTCTCTGGGTCAGGGGCACACAGAGCTTCCACCAGTTGGCTGTTGCGTTCCCTGAATCATTCTGACATTTCACCAATGACAGCATCCAACATGCTGACAAAAAGTATTTTACACCCAGTCTCTTCTCCTCCGTCCTGCTGGCCTGTCCACCACAAGATTTGTACTTACATAACGTGGTCGTTTGCTTGGAGCTGGTGGTGCCAATGGTACTGCACTGTGCACAAATGGTTTCTAACTCACTGTCAAACCTCAGCTTCTCAGTGCACTCCAACGCAATGCAGACCACATTGACTCGGGTGTAAAGATCTGTTGTTTGGAGGTTGGAGTCAGTTGTTTGGGGTTGGAGTCAGTTGTTTTTTAGGTTGGAGTCAGTTGTTTGGAGGTTGGCCCTGTATCCTCAAGCCTTACTGAACGTGTTGTATGAACGTGTGCGTTCGATGTCAGAGGTACTTCTCTGTTTACTTTGTCCTGCAATATTTTGCTGCTTGTAGCTGGGCTTAGCGGCGGCCTCAGTGGTTTGATGTAGCTGGGTTTAGCGGCGGCCTCGGTGGTTTGATGCTGCAGGGCTTAGCGGCGGCCTCGGTGGTTTGATATAGCTGGGCTTAGCGGCGGCCTCGGTGGTTTGATGTAGCTGGGCTTAGCGGCGGCCTCGGTGGTTTGATGTAGCTGGGCTTAGCGGCGGCCTCGGTGGTTTGGTGCTGCTGGGCTTAGCGTTGGCCTCGTGGTTTCATGCTGCTGCTCATCGCTGTATTGGTTGAGTTTCGGTACTATGGTGAAGCCAATTTCTGATATCCATCGTGGCAGTGGCAGATTAGCTGGTTCGAGTTAGCCAAATAGTCTAAGGCTAATAACACTAATGCTTTTTACAGCTAGCTAAGAAGCTAACTAAACTCTGTAGTGATGGGGCGGGAGGCAGAGTTGAGTGAAACAGTTTCAATGGTAAACTTGACCAGCACTTATAAATCCAAATAAAAATATTGCCGGCAGAGGCTTATCACATTATTCACTTAACCTACCGCAGATGAGACACGTTTTTATAACTAGTCATAACTAACTACCCCAGTGGCTTTCCATAACCCTCCTACACACACCACGGCGTGCTCTGTCTGTTGTACTGACACAGCGCAGTGCAGATACTCTGTCCGTTGTACTGACACAGCGCAGTGCAGATACTCTGTCCGTTGTACTGACACAGTGCAGTGCAGATACTCTGTCCGTTGTACTGACACAGCGCAGTGCAGATACTCTGTCCGTTGTACTGACACAGCGCAGTGCAGATACTCTGTCCGTTGTACTGACACAGCGCAGTGCAGATACTCTGTCCGTTGTACTGACACAGCGCAGTGCAGATACTCTGTCCGTTGTACTGACACAGCGCAGTGCAGATACTCTGTCCGTTGTGTTGACACAGCGCAGTGCAGATACTCTGTCCGTTGTACTGACACAGCGCAGTGCAGATACTCTGTCCGTTGTGTTGACACAGCGCAGTGCAGATACTCTGTCCGTTGTACTGACACAGCGCAGTGCAGATACTCTGTCTGTTGTACTGACACAGCGCAGTGCAGATACTCTGTCCGTTGTGTTGACACAGCGCAGTGCAGATACTCTGTCCGTTGTGTTGACACAGCGCAGTGCAGATACTCTGTCCGTTGTACTGACACAGTGCAGTGCAGATACTCTGTCTGTTGTACTGACACAGCGCAGTGCAGATACTCTGTCCGTTGTGTTGACACAGCGCAGTGCAGATACTCTGTCCGTTGTACTGAAACAGCGCAGTGCAGATACTCTGTCCGTTGTGTTGACACAGCGCAGTGCAGATACTCTGTCCGTTGTACTGACACAGCGCAGTGCAGATACTATGTCCGTTGTGTTGACACAGCGCAGTGAAGATACTCTGTCCGTTGTACTGACACAGCGCAGCGAAGATACTCTGTCTGTTGTACTGACACAGCACAGTGCAGATACTCTGTCCGTTGTGTTGACACAGCGCAGTGCAGATACTCTGTCCGTTGTACTGACACAGCGCAGCGAAGATACTCTGTCCGTTGTGTTGACACAGCGCAGTGCAGATACTCTGTCCGTTGTACTGACACAGCACAGTGCAGATACTATGTCCGTTGTGTTGACACAGCGCAGTGAAGATACTCTGTCCGTTGTACTGACACAGCGCAGCGAAGATACTCTGTCTGTTGTACTGACACAGCACAGTGCAGATACTCTGTCCGTTGTGTTGACACAGCGCAGTGCAGATACTCTGTCCGTTGTACTGACACAGCGCAGTGCAGATACTATGTCCGTTGTGTTGACACAGCGCAGTGAAGATACTCTGTCCGTTGTACTGACACAGCGCAGCGAAGATACTCTGTCTGTTGTACTGACACAGCACAGTGCAGATACTCTGTCCGTTGTGTTGACACAGCGCAGTGCAGATACTCTGTCCGTTGTACTGACACAGCGCAGCGAAGATACTCTGTCCGTTGTGTTGACACAGCGCAGTGCAGATACTCTGTCCGTTGTGTTGACACAGCGCAGTGCAGATACTCTGTCCGTTGTACTGACACAGCGCAGTGCAGATACTCTGTCCGTTGTGTTGACACAGCGCAGTGCAGATACAGATTTTACGGCAACCTGTCACTCAATCATTTGAAAATGTTTACTATTTTTATATAGGGACATAAAACTAACTGAGGGGGCGTGTCCGGGGTTCCATGGAACAGAGAAGGTAAATGAATTACTCCTCCTGCTCTTCTTGTACAGTATGGCTCCATGCTACGCTCCCGCCATCATGCTACGCTCCCTCCATCATGCTACGCTCCCTCCATCATGCTACGCTCCCTCCATCATGCTACGCTCCCTCCATCATGCTACGCTCCCTCCATCATGCTACGCTCCCTCCATCATGCTACGCTCCCTCCATCATGCTACGCTCCCTCCATAATGCTACGCTCCCTCCATCATGCTACGCTCCCTCCATCATGCTACGCTCCCTCCATCATGCTACGCTCCCTCCATCATGCTACGCTCCCTCCATCATGCTACGCTCCCTCCATCATGCTACGCTCCCTCCATCATGCTACGCTCCCTCCATCATGCTACGCTCCCTCCATCATGCTACGCTCCCTCCATCATGCTACGCTCCCTCCATCATGCTACGCTCCCTCCATCATGCTACGCTCCCTCCATCATGCTACGCTCCCTCCATCATGCTACGCTCCCTCCATCATGCTACGCTCCCTCCATCATGCTACGCTCCCTCCATCATGCTACGCTCCCTCCATCATGCTACGCTCCCTCCATCATGCTACGCTCCCTCCATCATGCTACGCTCCCTCCATCATGCTACGCTCCCTCCATCATGCTACGCTCCCTCCATCATGCTACGCTCCCTCCATCATGCTACGCTCCCTCCATCATGCTACGCTCCCTCCATCATGCTACGCTCCCTCCATCATGCTAATGAGAGAACAAGAGAGCGCTAATTAATCAGCACCCATTTTCCTTTTGTCTCCTATTAGTCTTCATTGTGCCTTCAGTTAGCTAACCTAACCAACATACAGCCCAGCAGTGGTTAGCTGGGGAATTCACCCACTGTCGAGTATGTGTGGGTGTGTGACAAGACAGAGTGTCATAAGTGTCATAATTTCCCCCTGGGCTAGGTGTTTAATCGCATGACAATAAACATTATCATGCTTTTAAACACTGTACACTATTCCAGCTCTCATCTGCAACTCTACAACTCTCGCTACTATAAGTGTTTAGTCAGAGAAGTGAATTAATGCCCTGCCATCTGAACATTAACATAAGAGAGAAAGAGAGAGAGATAGAACGTGAGAGACCCAACCAAACCATGTGAAAACAAAAAGAGAATTACTTGACACATTGGAAAGAATTTACAAAAAAAACAGAGCAAACTAGAATGCTATTTGTCCCTAAACAGAGAGTACACAGAATACCTGACCACTGTGACTGACCCAAACTTAAGGAAAGCTTTGACTGTGTACAGACTCAGTGAGCATAGCCTTGCTATTGAGAAAGGCCGCCGTAGGCAGACCTGGCTCTGAAGAGAAGACAGACTATGTTCACACTGCCCACAAAATGAGGTGGAAACTGAGCTGCACTTCCTAACCTCCTGACAAATGTATGACCATATTAGAGACACATGTTTCTCTCAGATTACACAGACACATCTACTGGGTGAAATACCACAGTGTGCATCACAGCAGCAAGATGTGTGACCTGTTGCCACAAGAAAAGGACAACCAGTGAAGAACAAAACCATTGTAAATACAACACACACACAGTTTATAGATGCAAATACATAGAAGCAAACACAAGCATACGCTTACACATGGTTAAACACTGTTTAGTGAGTCTGCCAGATCAGATAGTAAGGATGACCAGGGATGTTCTCTTGATGTGTGTTTGAATTAGACTATTTTCAAGTCCTGCTAAGCATTCTAAATATAACCAGTACTTTAGGGTTTCTGGGAAAATGTTTGGAGTAAAAAGTACATGATTTTCTTTAGGAATGTAAAAGTAAAATTTGTCTAAAATATAAATAGTAAATTCCAGAAAGGTTTTAGGAGAGGCTGGGGTGTCCCTATCTGGGGTGTCCCTATCTGGGATGTCCCTATCTGGGATGTCCCTATCTGGGATGTCCCTATCTGGGGTGTCCCTATCTGGGGTGTCCCTATCTGGGATGTCCCTATCTGGGGATGTCCCTATCTGGGGTGTCCCTATCTGGGGTGTCCCTATCTGGGGTGTCCCTATCTGGGATGTCCCTATCTGGGGTGTCCCTATCTGGGGTGTCCCTATCTGGAATGTTCCTATCTGGGATGTTCCTATCTGGGGTGTCCCTATCTGGGGTGTCCCTATCTGGGGTGTCCCTATCTGGGGTGTCCCTATCTGGAATGTTCCTATCTGGGATGTTCCTATCTGGAATGTTCCTATCTGGGATGTTCCTATCTGGGGTGTCCCGATCTCTCCATATGAAATGTTTCCCGAGGCTGCTGCCTTGGGAGAGCAGTTAGTAAAATTCTGCAGTTCTATTAAGTAATTTGCTTATTTTTGCCCTACGTTTTACCACAAACGCTGGCACCCACACACAACCCACCTTTTATGAATATTTTTTTATAGTGGTGTTAATACTGTGTTTGATTTATTTTGTGAGGTATTTTATTTTGGTTTTTCACACAAAAGCAAGTTTCTATTGTCAGAGTTTAGGTTGCACACATGTCAATTAGTCTGATAAGAAATGTAGTGAAAAATCCAATGTAACCTGATACACAAAATGTTATAAATATCTTTAAATAATGTCTGAGGTACAGAAGAAGAAAAGGGAAATAAACACTCACTTAATGGGGTTGAATGACCTCTGACCTCTTTTCTGACTTCCTGGTGAGGCCTGATCACCTTCACTAGAAAGCCTAAACACATTGGTTGACATTTAAATGTAATATACAGTGGGGAGAACAAGTATTTGATACACTGCTGATTTTGCAGGTTTTCCCACTTACAAAGCATGTAGAAGTCTGTAATTTTTATCATAGGTACTCTTCAACTGTGAGTGGCTTATGTCATGCAATAAAATGCAAATTAATTATTAAAAAATCATACAATGTGATTTTCTGGATTTTTGTTTTAGATTCCGTCTCTCACAGTTGAAGTGTACCTATGATAAAAATTACAGACCTCTACATGCTTTGTAAGTAGGAAAACCTGCAAAATCGGCAGTGTATCAAATACTTGTTCTCCCCACTGTATATGGAAACACTAATAATTAGGAAGAAGTTTATAATTTAGCAATAGTCCTATGTGTGATTCAGACCAAGTGAAGGACAGACAGAGAGCGCTGCCCCTGAATGAGGGACACCTGTCTCTAGGTACGTCAGCCAGGTCATATGTATGATACGTCAGAGAGCGCTGCCCCTGAATGAGGGACACCTGTCTCTAGTTTATTTTGGTACTCTGTCGAAGAACCAAGTTTTTTTTTTACTTCCTCTGGAAAACTAATTTCTCACGGTAAGCTTTTGTCCTCTCTGTTGGGAGGCTGTTCAATCCCTGTCAGAGGCTTTGCAGATTGATTGCCTATCAAAGCCAATCATGGTGTGCGGTAGAAAGGGCAAACCAATCTTTGAAAATTAAATTAGTCAAATTGATTGGTGAAACAAGCCTGACATGGGTGAAAGTGCTTCTATTGAGTATGAGAGGCAGATCCCACACAGTCACTGGTCTCTCTCCATATGAGGTGCTGATTGGCCGTCCCATGATGATGACAAATACAGAACAGGTTGTCCCTGCAAGGAATGAGGAAGACATGGTTGAGTATTGTATCACCTTAACAGTGTTCTTAAGACTATTTTCCCCCGGGTGAAGGCATCTTTGCAAAATCTAGCTGGTGGAACTGAACACTGTTCAAACCCAGGTGATTTCGTGGTGGTGAAAGACTTCAAGAGAAAGAGTTGGAAGGACCCCCGTTGTAGAGGCCCGTACTAAGTTCTTCTGACCACCCTCACTGCGGTGAAGGTTGCTGAGAGAGATACCTGGATCCACGTGTTGCAGTGTAGACGAGTTCCTGATCAAGAACGACCCTCGCCAGTTCCGGTGGTGCAGTGTGGCCCTCCTCTGCAATAAGAACAGTAGGTTGTCCTCTTGTAAGAAACCTGTCAGAGGGTGGGAGGAGTCCTGAGCCAAAGGGACCAACGCCGGCCCAGAGTAGTGGCCCAGAAATAGATGGTCATCGTCGAAAGAGAGCCCTGCTGGGCCCTCGTAACAATGAGGACAATTTGTTCTTATCTAGAGCAGACAAAAATAGTGTTGGGTGTGTGGGTTGGGGCCAGTTAAAGTAGGAGCAGGTTTACTGCTTGTGAGAGTTCCCATAGGGGTAAATCTGACTATGCAAATGGCTTTAGCTTCTCGTATGACTGCAGTTTATATGTTTAATAACAATAACGAGGCTATATACAGGGGGCACTGGTACAGAGTCAATGTGCAGGAGTACAGGTAAGTCGAGGTAATTTGTACATGTAGGTAGGGGTAAAGTGACTATGCATAGATAATAAACAGAGAATAGCAGCAGTGTAAAAAAGTTTCCCCTTCACCCATCTTTCTCTCCCCCTCCCCTCGACAGACACGCTCGTCTCACGCACACATTTACACAATCTATCCATCACTCAGCACACTTTTCCATCTGGAGGACAACACTTTTCCATCTGGAGGACAACACTTTTCCATCTGGAGGAGAACACTTTTCCATCTGGAGGAGAACACGTATCCATCTGGAGGAGAACACGTATCCATCTGGAGGAGAACACTTTTCCATCTGGAGGAGAACACTTTTCCATCTGGAGGAGAACACTTTTCCATCTGGAGGAGAAAACCTCTCCTGCTGTTTGTCTTTAGATTGTATTTCTCTTCCTGAATCCCTCCATCCATCTCCTGAAATTATCTTCATGACAAACAATAAGACACACTCACTCACTCCATCACCCTCCATACTGCTACACTCAGTCACTCCATCACCCTCCATACTGCTACACTGCCCTAACTCCCCTGGCTGTCACTGCCAGAGAGAGATGGAGGGAGAGAGCGAGACCGCGCGAGAGAGAGCGGGAGAGGGAGAGGTGGTAGATGGGGAAGAAATGGAAACCAGAAGAGGAGCTTTTTTGCTTACTTATTTTACATTCCAGAGGTGTGTGGTTGTGCGTGTGTCCGTCCGTGTAATGCGTGCATGAGTGCCTGCATTAACATGATAGTCACTTTCTCTGTGATATATTCAGATTAACCCTGCTCAAGCACACACAATCACTTTCCAATTAAAATATCTTGTCAGGGTCATATATGATGAGGAGGAAACTAACAGAATTCATTCATAATGAACACATTGGGTCTCTTTTTGATAATGACAGGCCGTGTTTCTCCTAATATCCGTAGCTTTTTAAGAGGGCAGAGATATTTTATTATATGCAGGTTTAAAATTCCACCACTGACGATGCAGAATGCACACAATCCAACACACAATAGAACCAGTTGTACTGATGCATATTTCAAGACATGAGGGTGCAGTGAGATACATGATGGGTCGGACTCCCCAACCATCTTTAAAAAAAATGTATACTTAAACTTGAAATCTAATGTAATGGAAAGGTCAAATGCTTTACTATCTACATGTTGAATGTTTGTGGGCCACGGAAATAAACACCATGGTGTAGTTTGAGGCCATGGGGCTGGAGACTGTTAGTGGGTCTGGAGACTGTTAGTGGGTCTGGGCAGGTGTGATGGAGACTGTTAGTGGGTCTGGGCAGGTGTGATGGAGACTGTTAGTGGGTCTGGGCAGGTGTGATGGAGACTGTTAGTGGGTCTGGGCAGGTGTGATGGAGACTGTTAGTGGGTCTGGGCAGGTGTGATGGAGACTGTTAGTGGGTCTGGGCAGGTGTGATGGAGATGAGTTAGTGGGTCTGGGCAGGTGTGATGGAGATGAGTTAGTGGGTCTGGGCAGGTGTGATGGAGATGAGTTAGTGGGTCTGGGCAGGAGTGATGGAGACTGTTAGTGGGTCTGGGCAGGTGTGATGGAGATGAGTTAGTGGGTCTGGGCAAGAGTGATGTACAGTAGTTGATGGAGGTGTGTGTTAGTGGGTCTGGTAAGGGGTGATGGAGTTGATGGAGGTGTGTGTTAGTGGGTCTGGGCAGGGGTGATGGAGATGATGGAGGTGTGTGTTAGTGGGTCTGGGCAGGGGTGATGGAGTTGATGGAGGTGTGTGTTAGTGGGTCTGGGCAGGGGTGATGGAGTTGATGGAGGTGTGTGTTAGTGGGTCTGGGCAGGGGTGATGGAGTTGATGGAGGTGTGTGTTAGTGGGTCTGGGCAGGGGTGATGGAGTTGATGGAGATGGAGGTGTGTGTTAGTGGGTCTGGGCAGGGGTGATGGAGATGATGGAGGTGTGTGTTAGTGGGTCTGGGCAGGGGTGATGGAGATGATGGAGGTGTGTGTTAATTGGGTCTGGGGAGGGGTGATGGAGATGATAGAGATGAGTGTTAGTGGGTCTGGGGAGGGGTGATGGAGGTGTGTGTTAGTGGGTCTGGGGAGGGGTGATGGAGATGATGGAGATGAGTGTTAGTGGGTCTGGGGAGGGGTGATGGAGTTGATATTTGTATGATGCTGTCGTTTCTTTGTGTACGTTTTGTGTTGTCTATAAAATATCAAATAAAACAAATAAATGAATAAAATAACTATTTTCACTCTTATTGAAATACCTCATGATCTGAGGTCTAAAGGGTGTGTGTGCTGTCTGTAACTGGGATGTGTGTAGTGTGTGTACTGTCTGTAACTGGGATGTGTGTAGTGTGTGTGCTGTCTGTAACTGGGATGTGTGTAGTGTGTGTGCTGTCTGTAACTGGGATGTGTGTAGTGTGTGTGCTGTCTGTAACTGGGATGTGTGTAGTGTGTGTGCTGTCTGTAACTGGGATGTGTGTAGTGTGTGTACTGTCTGTAACTGGGATGTGTGTAGTGTGTGTGCTGTCTGTAACTGGGATGTGTGTAGTGTGTGTGCTGTCTGTAACTGGGATGTGTGTAGTGTGTGTGCTGTCTGTAACTGGGATGTGTGTAGTGTGTGTGCTGTCTGTAAATGGGATGTGTGTAGTGTGTGTACTGTCTGTAACTGGGATGTGTGTAGTGTGTGTGCTGTCTGTAACTGGGATGTGTGTAGTGTGTGTGCAGTCTGTAACTGGGATGTGTGTAGTGTGTGTGCTGTCTGTAACTGGGATGTGTGTAGTGTGTGTGCTGTCTGTAACTGGGATGTGTGTAGTGTGTGTACTGTCTGTAACTGGGATGTGTGTAGTGTGTGTGCTGTCTGTAACTGGGATGTGTGTAGTGTGTGTGCTGTCTGTAACTGGGATGTGTGTAGTGTGTGTGCTGTCTGTAACTGGGATGTGTGTAGTGTGTGTGCTGTCTGTAACTGGGATGTGTGTAGTGTGTGTGCTGTCTGTAACTGGGATGTGTGTAGTGTGTGTGCTGTCTGTAACTGGGATGTGTGTAGTGTGTGTGATGTCTGTAACTGGGATGGGTGTAGTGTGTGTGATGTCTGTAACTGGGATGTGTGTAGTGTGTGTGATGTCTGTAACTGGGATGTGTGTATGTGTGTGTGCTGTCTGTAACTGGGATGTGTGTAGTGTGTGTGCTGTCTGTAACTGGGTTGTGTGTAGTGTGTGTGCTGTCTGTAACTGGGATGTGTGTAGTGTGTGTGCTGTCTGTAACTGGGATGTGTGTAGTGTGTGTGCTGTCTGTAACTGGGATGTGTGTATGTGTGTGTACTGTCTGTAACTGGGATGTGTGTAGTGTGTGTGATGTCTGTAACTGGGATGTGTGTATGTGTGTGTGCTGTCTGTAACTGGGATGTGTGTAGTGTGTGTGCTGTCTGTAACTGGGTTGTGTGTAGTGTGTGTGCTGTCTGTAACTGGGATGTGTGTAGTGTGTGTGCTGTCTGTAACTGGGATGTGTGTAGTGTGTGTGCTGTCTGTAACTGGGATGTGTGTGTGTGTGTACTGTCTGTAACTGGGATGTGTGTAGTGTGTGTGCTGTCTGTAACTGGGATGTGTGTAGTGTGTGTGATGTCTGTAACTGGGATGTGTGTATGTGTGTGTGCTGTCTGTAACTGGGATGTGTGTAGTGTGTGTGCTGTCTGTAACTGGGATGTGTGTAGTGTGTGTGCTGTCTGTAACTGGGATGTGTGTAGTGTGTGTGCTGTCTGTAACTGGGATGTGTGTAGTGTGTGTGCTGTCTGTAACTGGGATGTGTGTATGTGTGTGTACTGTCTGTAACTGGGATGTGTGTATGTGTGTGTATGTGTACAACAGAAGAACTTCTCTTTTTTGCAGTTTCAAAAAGCTACATGGACTAAGACACTAACTGACTGACTGATTGATTGACTGACTTACTGAATGACTGGCTGACGGACTAACAGACAGTCTGTTAGTCTAACTTACAGAGTGACAGACAGGGTTGCGGTTAGGTACTCACCGTTCTTCTCTGTTTTGTGGCTGTGTGGTTTGACCAGTTCTAGACCAGGTAGACATGGACACGGTCCCTCACACTTCAGAGTGATGCTCTTCCCTGACTTACACTCCTGGAACTCCAGTGTACACTGCAAAACACAGAGAGAATCATGCATAGTCTTCAGAGAGGCAGATGAGGCAGGCAAGTCTCCCTTAAGGCATCGTTGGACATTCAGCTCTGATGAACACATGTAAACACACACCCAGATGCTGCTGGTTCTCTTTGCCTCTAGTGAGAGTGCCCCCAATACAACTGTAGACTACAGTAATGAAGAAATTGCATTTAAAGTTGTTTTTAAATGCAACATAACAAACCTTCTCAAATGGATTTGTCAAACCAAAAAAGTATCAAATATGAGTAGAATTAAACTCTGAAGGTCTGGAGAGATGCAGGTGTTACACACACACACACACACACACACACACACACACACACACACACACACACACACACACACACACACACACACACACACACACACACACACACACACACACACACACACACACACACACACACACACACTATGAGGGGTGAGGTACAGGACTGCAGGCAGGGTCAGGGTCAGGGCAGGCAGAGGTCAGTAATCCAGATAGGTGGGGCAGAGGTACAGGACAGCAGGCAGGGTCAGGGTCAGGGCAGGCAGAGGTCAGTAATTCAGATAGGTGGGGCAGAGGTACAGGACAGCAGGCAGGGTCAGGGTCAGGGTCAGAGTATGAAGAATGGGAAAACTAGGAAACAGGAACTATAGAGAGACAGGAGCAGAGAGAAAACCGCTGGTAGACTTGATGAAACAAAACCAACTGGTAACAGACAAACAGAGAACACAGGTATAAATACACTGGGGATAATGAGGAAGATGGAGAGACCTGGAGGAGGTGGAGACAATCACACAGACAGGTGGAACAGATCAGGGTGAGACACCTGGAGGAGGTGGAGACAAGCACACAGACAGGTGGAACAGATCAGGGTGTGATAGTGTTCATGGAATTCACTCCACAATTTAACAGCCACTGTATTAACAGCCATTGTATTAACAGGACCACTGTATTAACAGCCACTGTATTAACAGCCACTGTATTAACATGACCACTGTATTAACAGCCACTGTATTTACAGCCACTGTATTAACAGTCACTGTATTAACAGCCACTGTATTAACAAAACCACTGTATTAACAGCCACTGTATTAACAGTCACTGTATTAACAGCCACTGTATTAACAGGACCACTGTATTAACAGGACCACTGTATTAACAGGACCACTGTATTAACAGGACCACTGTATTAACAGGACCACTGTATTAACAGGACCACTGTATTAACAGGACCACTGTATTAACAGCCACTGTATTAACAGGACCACTGTATTAACAGGACCACTGCACTGTTTAATAAGAATTAGATGGGTGCCCAGACCCACTAACAGTCTCCATCACACCTGCCTTGACCCACTAACAGTCTCCATCACACCTGCCCAGACCCACTAACAGTCTCCATCACACAGTCTCCGTACTGCCAAATCTAACTCTCTCTCCTCTGCTCTTATCCTTCTAGACCTATCTGCTGCCTTTGATACTGTGAACCATCAGATCCTCCTCTCCACCCTCTCTGAGTTGGGCATCTCCGGCGCTGCACACTCTTGGATTGCGTCCTACCTTACAGGTCGTTCCTATCAGGTGGCGTGGCGAGAATCTGTCTCTGCACCACGTGCTCTCACCATTGGTGTCCCCCAGGGCTCAGTTCTAGACCCTCTCCTATTCTCTCTATACACCAAGTCACTTGGCTCTGTCATATCCTCACATGGTCTCTCCTATCATTGGTACGCAGATTACACTCAATTAATTCTCTCCTTTCCCCCTTCTGATAACCAGGTGGTGAATTGCATCTCTGCATGTGTGGCAGGCATATCAGTTTGGATGTCGGATCACCACCTCAAGCTGAACCTCAAGACAGAGCTGTTCTTCCTCCCGGGGAAGGACTGCCTGCTCCATGATCTCGCCATCACTGTTGACAACTCCATTGTGTCCTCCTCCCAGAGTGCAAAGAACCTTGGTGTGACCCTGGACAACACCCTATCATTCTGTTAACATCAAAGAACCTTGGTGTGACCCTGGACAACACCCTGTCATTCTGTTAACATCAAAGAACCTTGGTGTGACCCTGGACAACACCTTGTCATTCTGTTAACATCAAAGAACCTTGGTGTGACCCTGGACAACACCCTGTCATTCTGTTAACATCAAAGAACCTTGGTGTGACCCTGGACAACACCTTGTCATTCTGTTAACATCAAAGAACCTTGGTGTGACCCTGGACAACACCCTGTCATTCTCTGTTAACATCAAATAAGCATTTTGCTACGGCTGGCCATGCTTTCCACCTGGCTACCCCTACCCCGGCCAACAGCTCTGTACCCCCGGCAGCTACTTGCCCAAGCCCCCCCCCCCCCGCTTCTCCTTCACATGTTCTGAAAGAGCTGCTAAGTCTGGACCCCTACAAATCTGCTGGGCTAGACAATCTGGACCCTCTCTTTCTGAAATTATCAGCCAAAATTGTTGCAACACCTATCACTAGCCTGTTCAACCTCTCTTTCGTATCGTCTGAGATCCCTAGAGATTGGAAAGCTGCCGCGGTCATCCCCCTCTTCAAAAGAGGAGACACTCTAGACCCAAACTGTTATAGACCAATATCCATCCTGCCCTGCCTTTCTAAAGTTTTCGAAAGCCAAGTTAACAAACAGATAACTGACCACTTCGAATCCCACCGTACCTTCTCTGCTATGCAATCTGGTTTCCGAGCTGGTCATGGGTGCACCTCAGCTACGCTCAAGGTACTGAACGATATCATAACCGCCATCGATAAAAGACAGTACTGTGCAGCCGTCTTCATCGACCTGGCCAAGGCTTTCGACTCTGTCAATCACCGCATTCTTATTGGCAGACTCAACAGCCTTGGTTTCTCAAGTGACTGCCTTGCCTGGTTCTCCAACTACTTCTCAAATAGAGTTCAGTGTGTCAAATCGGAGGGCCTATTGTCCGATCCTCTGGCAGTCTCTATGGGGGTGCCACAGGGTTCAATTCAAGGGCCAACCCTTTTCTCTATATACATCAACGATGTCGCTCTCGCTGCTGGTGACTCTCTGATCCATCTCTACGCAGATGACACCATTCTGTATACATCTGGCCCCTCTTTGGACTCTGTGTTTACTAACCTTCAAACAAGCTTCAATGCCATACAACACTCCTTCCGTGGCCTCCAACTGCTCTTAAACGCTAGTAAAACTAAGTGCATGCTTTTCTATCGAACGCTGCCAGCACCCTCCCACCGGACTATCATCACTACTCTCGACGGGTCCGAATTAGAATACGTGGACACCTACAAATACCTAGGCATCTGGTTAGACTGTAAACTCAACTTCCAGACTCATATCAACCATCTCCAATCCAAAATTTAATCCAGAATTGGCTTCCTATTTCGCAACAAAGCCTCCTTCACTCATGCTGCCAAACATGCCCTTGTAAAACTGACTATCCTACCGATCCTTGATTTCGGCGATGTCATTTACAAACTAGCCTCCAACACTCTACTTAGCAAATTGGATGTAGTCTATCACAGTCAGTGCCATACGTTTTGTCACCAAAGCCCCATACACTACCCACCACTGCGACCTGTATGCTCTCGTTGGCTGGCCTTCATTATATATTCGTCGCCAAACCCACTGGCTCCAGGTCATCTATAAGTCTTTATTAGGTAAATCCCCGCCCTATCTCAGCTCACTGGTCACTATAGCAACACCCACCCGTAGCATGCGCTCCAGCAGGTATATCTCACTGGTCACCCCCAAAGCCAACACCTCCTTTGGCCTCCATTCCTTCCAGTTCGCTGCTGCCAATGACTGGAACGAATTGCAAAAATCATTGAAGCTGGAGGTTCCTATCTCCCTCACTAACTTTAAGCATCAGCTGTCAAAGCTGCTTATCAATCACTGCACCTGTATATAGCCCTTCTGTAAATAGCCCATACTACTACCTCATCCCCATATTTATTTTTATTATTTGCACTCCAGTATCTCTACTTGCACATCATAATTTGCACATCCTTCATTCCTGTGTTAATGATGATAATCTGTAATTTATTTCACCACTATGGTCTATTTATTGTCCCACCTCCTAACCTTACTACATTTTGCACTACATTTTACACTCTGTATATAGATTTTCTATTGTGTTTTTGACTATGTTTGTTTACTGTGTAACTCTGTGTTGTTTTTGTCGCACTGCTTTGCTTTGTCTTGGCCAGGTCGCAGTTGCAAATGAGAACTTGTTCTCAACTGACCTACCTGGTTAAATAAAGGTGAAATAAAACCTACCTGGTTAAATAAAGGTGAAATAAAACCTACCTGGTTAAATAAAGGTGAAATAAAACCTACCTGGTTAAATAAAGGTGAAATAAAACCTTCCTGGTTAAATAAAGGTGAAATAAAACCTTCCTGGTTAAATAAAGGTGAAATAAAACCTACCTGGTTAAATAAAGGTGAAATAAAACCTTCCTGGTTAAATAAAGGTGAAATAAAACCTTCCTGGTTAAATAAAGGTGAAATTAAACCTACCTGGTTAAATAAAGGTGAAATAAAACCTACCTGGTTAAATAAAGGTGAAATAAAACCTACCTGGTTAAATAAAGGTGAAATAAAAAAATAAAAAATAAAAAGCGGTGACCCTGCAGGTTCATGGTCTACAACATTCCTAGAGTACGACCCTACCTCACACAGGAAGCAGCACAGGTCCTAATCCAGACACTTGTCATCTCCAGATTACTGCTAACTGCTAAATGACTAAAATACACATAAATCTAAGTAAGTAAGGATTAAGATTATATACATACATGTCAGAGCAGCATTGGACTAAGATACCATAGAATATAAATGTTTATATATATATATACAGTGGGGCAAAAAAGTATTTAGTCAGCCACCAATTGTGCAAGTTCTCCCACTTAAAAAGATGAGAGGCCTGTAATTTTCATCATAGGTACACTTCAACTATGAGAGACAAAATGAGAAAAAAAAATCCAGAAAAATCACATTGTAGGATTTTTAATGAATTTATTTGCAAATTATGGTGGAAAATAAGTATTTGGTCACCTACACACACACACACAACAACATACACACATACAAATGCAACACACACACAACCACACGCACACACACAACAACACACACAACCACACGCACACACACAACAACACACACAACCACACGCACGCACGCACACACACACAAACGCACGCACGCACACACACAAATGCAACACACACACACACACAACCACACACACACACACACAGAAATGCAACACACACACAACCACACACACTGACTCTCTCCTCTCCACTCTCCTTCTGACACTTTCAATTTCACACATTCCAATTTGAATCCCTCACTTCCTCCCTGACAGTTCTTAGATAGCAGCACTAACGTCGCTTAATGCAATCTGTTGACAAAGGTGTGCCGCTCTTCCCTTCTATACATATTGAATTACCGTCCAGAGGAAAGGAAACCTATCAAGTATTGCCCAGCCAATTCAATTGACTGCTATTCCCAGGCTAGTGAAACACTGTTGGTGTCAGGAACAGGAAGTTCTGTCTGTGTATGGCTTTGATATGTTTTTAACTAGAGTAGAGAGGGCCAAGTACAGAAAACAGAAGAGGGGGAAGGAAGGAAGGAGAGGAGAGGAAGACAGAGGTAGACTATAATGATAGGGAGAGACAGAGGAAGACTATAATGATAGGGAGAGACAGAGGAAGACTATAATGATAGGGAGAGACAGAGGAAGACTATAATGATAGGGAGAGACAGAGGAAGAGCGAAAGAGAGTGAGTATATCAATAAATTGGCGAGGGCACTAGAACAGTCTGCAGCACCCGACCTCACCCTACTAGAATCTGAAGTCAAATTTCTACTGTTTGCTGATGATCTGGTGCTTCTGTCACCAACCAAGGAGGGCCTACAGCAGCACCTAGATCTTCTGCACAGATTCTGTCAGACCTGGGAACTGACAGTAAATATCAGTGAGACAAGAATAATGGTGTTCCAAAAAAGGTCCAGTTGCCATGACCACAAATACAAATTCCATCTAGACACCATTGCTCTAGGGCACACAAAAAAACGATACGTACCTCGGCCTTAACATCAGCGCCACAGGTAACTTCCACAAAGCTGTGAACGATCTGAGAGACAAGTCAAGAAGGGCCTTCTATGCCATCAAAAGGAACATAAAATTCAACACACCAATTAAGATCTGGCTAAAAATACTTGAATCAGTTCTAGAACCCATTGTCCTTTATGGTTGTGAGGTCTGGGGTTCCGCTCACCAACCAAGAATTCACTAAATGGGACAAACACCGAATTGAGACTCTGCATACAGAATTCTGCAAAACTATCCTCTGTGTACAAAGAAAATCACCAAATAATGCATGCAGAGCAGAATTAGGCCGATACCCGCTAATTATCAAAATCTACCAAAGAGCCGCAAAATTCTACAACCACCTAAAAGGAAGTGATTCCCAAACCTTCCATAAAAAATCCATCACCTACAGAGAGATGAACCTGGAGAAGAGTCCCCTAAACAAGCTGGTCCTGGGGCTTTGTTCACAAACACAAACAGACCCCACAGAGACCCAGGACGGCAACACAATTAGATCATGAGAAAACAAAAAGAGAATTACTTGACACATTGGAAAGAATTAACATCAAAACAGAGCAAACTAGAATGCTATTTGGCCCTAAACAGAGAATACCTGACCACTGTGACTGACCCAAACTTAAGGAAAGCTTTTACTGTGTACAGACTCAGTGAGCATAGCCTTGCTATTGAGAAAGGCCGCTGTAGGCAGACCTGGCTCTCAAGAGAAGACAGGCTATGTTCACACTGCCCACAAAATGAGGTGGAAACTGAGCTGCACTTCCTAACCTCCTGACAAATGTATGACCATATTAGAGACACATATTTCTCTCAGATTACACAGATCCACAATGAATTCATAAACAAACCCAATTGTGATAAACTCCCATATCTACTGGGTGAAATACCACAGTGTTCCACCACAGCAGCAACATGTGTGACCTGTTGCCACAAGAAAAGGACAACCAGTGAAGAACAAACACCATGTAAATACAACCCATATTTATGTTGATTTATTTTCCCTTTTGAACCTTAACTATTTGTTTTAACTATTTGTTTTAACTATTTGCACATTGTTATAACACTGTATATAAATATAATATGACATTTGAAATGTATTTATTCTTTAGGAACTTTTCTGAGTGTTTACTGTTCATTGTTATTGTTTATTATCTACTTCACTTGCTTTGGCAATGTTAACATATGTTTCCCATGACAATAAAGGCCTTAAATTGAATTGAAATTGAGAGAGCGAGAGAGAGAGAGGAGAGAGAGGGAGAGAGAGAGAGAGAGACAGAGAGGGGAGAGAAACAGAGCTTGAGCGGGAGAGAGACAGAGAGGGAGAGAGAGGAGAGAGAGGGAGAGAGAGGAGAGAGAGGGAGAGAGAGGAGAGCATAGAAAGAGTGTTTGGAGAGAAGTGGAGAAGGGGAATGAGTCAGAAGAGAGGAGTAATGTAATAGGTTTTGCTCTGCAGGCTACAGTCTCTCCAGCGATAAAAGTATCATTCTGATAATAGGATCTGGAGTGAGGGTGTGTGTGTGAGTTTGTGTGTGTGTGTGTGTGTATACGCGTATGCATGTGACAATCTAACATCATTCCACACACTCTACAAGAGCACCACACTATAAGGACCGGATTCTTAGCCCAGGAGGTAACCACTATATTGCTGTTGGACTCAGTAAGGATGACATCCCCCTACCAGCTTATGGGGCCACACAGAGGGAGACCGGGGGGAGTCAGAGGGAGTCAGAGGGAGTCAGAGGGAGCCAGAGGGAGTCAGAGGTAGTCAGAGGGAACCAGAGGGAGCCAGAGGGAGCCAAAGGAGCCAGAGGGAGCCAGAGGGAGCAGGGGAAGGAGAGAAGAGAGTAAATAGGGACACCCCTGCCACTCATTTGATCCTCTCCTCCTTCTCTCTCTAAAGGAGGGTGACACCCCAATCCCCCTCTCTACTTCTGGAGTGGACCAGGCAAAGGGGAGAATGGGAGGGATAGAAGGTGTGTGTGTGTGAGAGAGAGTGTGTTAAATCAGAACCCCCATGAGAAAAGGACTGATTGATCTCTGTGAAGTTGTATGGCGAGGCTCGCCTCCCTCAACTCATTCCTTCTCAGTGGAAACGAAGGCCAGATTAGATTGTGTGTGTGGGCGTGAATTTGCAAGCCTGTGTGTGTGTGGTTACAGCAGGGTGTTTATCTATTAAAGGGTGACAGAGGGGGTGAGGTGGAATGGTAGGGGAGCGAGGGATGGATCATTGGGAGGGCGAAAGAAAGGGAAGGAGTGGACGAGACAGAGAAGAGAAGAGAGGAGAAGAGGGCGTTTTTCTCCAGACGAAGGACTGTGGAATCAAATATAGCCGGTGGACAAAGTTCATCCTCCATCATCCATCATGGCTGCCATGCTCATTTATGGAACATCGCCATTCCAAAGTGCTCTCTTTGTGTGTGCGTGTTTGTGTGCGTGTGTGTCAGTGTGCGTGTGTGTGTGTGTGTGCAGGCATGTGTGCGTGTGTGTGACAAGGAGAGAAGGGGTTGGGGAGGGAGGCTGGCTGGCTGAGGTGATGGAGGGTGGTGAAGGGTGGATAGCTTTTTTCCCATGCTCAGATAATTCTGGCTGAGCTAACGTTTGACCTTGCTGTCATTCATGTTATAACTTTACAGATGCTGCAAAGATCGTCATTGTCAGACTGCTACATGCTACAAAGTACAAACGTACCCCCCCCATTCCAATTGTTGTGGGAGCATGTGCGAATCACTCGAGGTGAAGCGCCCAATCCTGATACTTCCAAATAACCAGTGACGAAAACCCCAAAACCGGAACTGATGTTACTCGGATCTCACACATCCCATTCATTCCTGGTAGATTGTCTCGGTCCACACACAGAATCTTCCCACGGGAGATTAGTAGATGAATGACTGTAAATGACTGGAATGCTATGAACAGCCAAACAAGAGAGTTCAAAGAAAGAGAGAACGAGGGAGAGAAGAAGAGTGAGAGAAGAAGAGTGAGAGAAGAAGATGGGGTGGGGTGGTATGTGTCTCACCTTGGAGGAGTAGGTGTGTCCGTCAGAGCCACACACAGGGCTGGGGTGAATGACAGGGCATGGCCTACACTTCCCATGGGCCCCTGCTCCTGCCCAGTGTTTGTGGGCCAAGCTTCCTTTCCTCGTTTTCACACTGTGTGAGAAAGAGAGAGAGAGAGAGAGAGAGAGAGAGAGAGACACACAATGGATATAGCTCTATACTTACTCAAAAATAAGCTACCAGATATGATTGAGTTAATCAACATTTTCATTGGATATTGCGTGTTTGTACAATTTTAATTGCATACAAATTGCATTCAAATTGCACATTTTAGCAGTCAAATTGCAAGCAATTACATTGCTTCGTATAACACAGGCTTTACACTCCACTCTCTCATTCTGTAGACGAGACGTGTAAATTCATTTAACATAAAAAGATAAACATGTATAATTATAATATTAAATCACTCAACTCTTACACTTCTATTTGTGTTGCAAACTATTACATTAAGGGAGTTATTGAGATCTAAAGTGTTTTTAAAATGTAGAAATTCATCCTAAAAATATAAATTAACAGCCATAATGTGTGCTAGTGTGTTAGTGTTTGCAACAATATATAGAATAATAGACGACATACTGTATCTAAAAAATATTTAAAAACTTGAATTTCAAACATCTCATCCTGTTTTTTACACATTTTTATAACTTAAAAAATAGCTAAAAGAAAAATGCTATTGCTGCTACTAATAATAGTTCAAGGAATCACATTTAATCAATATTTGTGGGCCGTAGTGATATGTGTCATTCAGGGTAACAAAATATTGTCATACAGTAAAACACTAGTCTTTTATATTACAATAACATAGATTTTTGATTTTTTTTTCAGTGTAAGGCAGGAAGTTTTTGTAAAAATCCTGACACATCAAATATGTGGTACTCAAAGTAAAATGATGTCATTTTCTCTGGGTAGTTATATTTCTGCCCGACTAAGCATGGATATATAACCTTGTGATTTGAAAACCTTATACGTCTTTGACCCAGATACAGGAGTCTGCCAACAAACCTCCATGTTCCAAATGGTGCATAATAATAACATTATTTAATAAGAACGTGTCTAGCCACTCCAATCTAATTGTCTTGGTGCAAAGATGGTGCCTGAGGTGACCATTACAATGTCAACTCTCAAACCGAGGTGATGTACACCCATGATTCAGCCTCTCTCCTGGTGGGTAGTTCAAGCTGATTGTCAGTGTAGAGCAGAGTGATGGAGGCTTTGTCCACCAGGGCTTTTCTATAATGAGCGTAATTACATTGGATCAAATCTCCCAGCAATCTCAGGTCTGCTCTGTCTGACCAAGCATCACCCTCGTCTACAATAACACTAAGGTGTGAGATATAGGATACAAACCTTCACAGAAATCAATCTGACAACTGGGATGTATGGTGAACGTCAATACACTGACTGGAAATGGATAGGGGTGGGTCTGGAACGTGGGTAGGGGTTATATTCCACACTTCCACTGATTCTGTCACACATCTTTAGCTGTCAAATGGGTACATTCCCGTTCAGGTTAGTGGCAACGCGGAGCGGCAGGCAGACACCGCCTTGATGCCTATAATTATCCATCTGTTGTGACACAAACACTATAATAACTGATTAGACATGTCACTCGCTGCCAACACTCACTAGTGAATAAAAAAGCAATTATGTCTAATAATATAATGAAATATAATGAAACTGATTAGCATCTACTAAAGACTCCTCCTCCTCCTCCTCCTCCTCTTCCTCCCTCCTTTCCCCTCTCCTGTTGCAGTTACTCCTGAAAGCCCAGGAGAGTGGACAAGTGTGTGTGTGAGTGTGTGTGTGTGTGTGTGTGTGTGTGTGTGTGTGTGTGTGTGTGGTGTGGTGTGTGTTGAAGTGTGCACTTCCTCAAGTCAGGGCATCTATGTCTGGGTGGATAACACCTTACGCATGGCGAGGGAGAGAGGGATCAACTGTCAGATAGCTGTGTATCTATCACCCGTGTGTATGGTCATGCGTGTGGTCTCTGGTGTGTGTGTGACTGGGAGTGCATTAGGCTCACAGACCCTGGAGATGCTGCTGTGAAACTCTCACTCTCTTCCTTCTTCTTATCCTGGGAGACATCATTCTGACTGACGGACCACAGAGCATGGAGAGGGAGAGGGAGAGGGAGAGGGAGAGGGAGAGAAGATGAGAAGGAGAGAGGGAGACAGAGAAACAGAGAGAGAGAGAGAGAGAGAGAGAGAGAGAGAGAGAGAGAGAGAGAGAGAGAGAGAGAGAGAGAGAGAGAGAGAGAGAGAGAGAGAGAGAGAGAGAGAGAGAGAGAAAGAAAGAAAGAGAGTGAGAGAGAAGATGAGGAAGGAGAGAGAGGATGAGGAAGGGAGAGAGAAAGAGACAGAGACAGAGACAAGGGAATAACACAAAGCATCCCACTCTCCTTCTTTCCCTCCATCTATGTTTGTCTCTATCTGTCCAGACAGATGGACAGATCTCTCTCTCCTTCCTCATCCTCTCTCTCCTTCCTCATCTTCTCTCTCACTCTCTCTCTTTCTCTCATTCCTCATTCTCTCTCTCTCTCATTTCCTCTCTCTCTCTCCTTCCTCCTCTCTCTCTCTCTCTCTCTCTCTCCTTCCTCTCTCTCTCTCTCCTTCCTCATTCTCTCTCTCTCCTTCCTCATTCTCTCTCTC
>CM042384.1:1069234-1079234 GCA_023634145.1 Thymallus thymallus
CAGGCCTCAATTATCTCACTAATGGGTTGTGTTTTAGCTACGTCTGCCGTGTGATGTCAACACAAGCACTCTCTGACCCACAACACATGCTACACCGGTGGTTAAATCCTGGTTTAGTCCCGAAACACACCACCGCTATGCAGATATAAATATGATATTATCTGCTTGCATCTCAAATCCACACAAGTGCTTGAGGCGGAAATAATATTTAAGGAAATACTTGAAGATAGGCATGAGAGATGTTTTTCTGTTGTCATGTCTATGATTCTCTACTGTGCATTTAAATACAGATATCACAGGCCACATATACCTGTCAAGGAATGTTCTCTCTCTCTTTCTCTCTCTCCATCCCCCACTCTCTCTTTCTATTTGTCTATTTCTCTCGCTCGCTTTCTGAGATTGAGAGAGACGGCATAGCAATCATTTTCCTGATATCTGTCAGCTTTGTGGCATTGGTTGGAGGTGGAGTATTACATCTTATTTATTTAGGCGTGGCCTTGGCTCTCTCTCTCTCTGCTGCAGAGCAGGAAAAAACCCATCTGACTTCAATCCCCGCGGAAAATGACTTTCCTTCCCGTGAGGGAAATGAGAGATGAGGGGGAGAGAGGGGGAGAGACGAGAGAGGTACCAGTGGCTGAGAGGATAGTGAGAGGAGGGTGACGGGGGAGAGACGAGAGAGGTACCAGTGGCTGAGAGGACGGTGAGAGGAGGGTGACGGGGGAGAGAGGGGGAGAGATGAGAGAGGTGCAGGTAAAGAGAGGAGGTAGAGAGAGATTAGAGGAGGTGAGAGAGAGGAGGAGAGCGAGAGGATATGAGAGAGAGGAGGTGGGAGAGGATATGAGAGAGAGGAGGTGGGAGAGGAGATGAGAGAGAGGAGGTGGGAGAGGAGATGAGAGAGAGGAGGTGGGAGAGTGGAGATGAGAGAGAGGAGGTGAGAGAGGAGAGAGAGGAGGTGAGAGAGGAGATGAGAGAGAGGAGGTGGGAGAGTGGAGATGAGAGAGAGGAGGTGTGAGAGGAGATGAGAGAGAGGAGGTGGGAGAGGAGATGAGAGAGAGGAGGTGGGAGAGGATATGAGAGAGAGGAGGTGGGAGAGGAGATGAGAGAGAGGAGGTGGGAGAGGAGATGAGAGAGAGGAGGTGTGAGAGGAGATGAGAGAGAGGAGGTGGGAGAGGAGATGAGAGAGAGGAGGTGGGAGAGTGGAGATGAGAGAGAGGAGGTGAGAGAGGAGAGAGAGGAGGTGAGAGAGGAGATGAGAGAGAGGAGGTGGGAGAGTGGAGATGAGAGAGAGGAGGTGAGAGAGGAGAGAGAGGAGGTGAGAGAGGAGAAGTGTTATTCACTTTTAATAACACTGCTAGCTTATTTTGGCTTATTTTGCCTTTTCTTACTCCAAGCACAGATAGGACACATGGAAATTCATCTCCTAAAGCGGTAATCATGCAAACACATGTATTTTTTTAGTGACACGGCATCAGTGAGATTTGAACGTATAATCTTGTGTTCTCTTTCCATGGAACTGCGATACCAGGATGGAGATAGCATGCCATGTTCTTTTATACATACAAAGCTTTCAATTTTATTCTATTCAATCAGAGAGAGAGAGAGAGAGAGAGAGAGAGAGAGAGAGAGAGAGAGAGAGAGAGAGAGAGAGAGAGAGAGAAGCCAAGCCTTTATCTGTCTATTCCAGACCTTAGTGAGAAGCCTTGCTGTTTAAGGCTGTTTAATCAAGCAGTCAATTCAAAATACAGGAGCACTGCATCATACTCTACTATCTTTCACTATCCCTCTCTCCTTCTCTCTCTGCTCTTTCACTATCCATCTTTCTATATGTTTATTTTCCTGACAATCCCCCCTCTCTCACTCCTATATCACAATCCCCCCTCTCTCACTCCTATACCACAACCCCCCCTCTCTCACTCCTATACCACAACCCCCCCTCTCTCACTCCTATACCACAATCCCCCCTCTCTCACTCCTATACCACAACCTCTCTGTCTCACTCCTATACCACAACCCCCCTCTCTCACTCCTATACCACAACCCCCCTCTCTCACTTCTATATCACAATCCCCCCTCTCTCACTCCTATATCACAACCCCCCCTCTCTCACTCCTATACCACAATCCCCCCTCCCTCACTCCTATATCACAACCCCCCCTCTCTCACTCCTATACCACAACCCCCTCTCTCACTCCTATATCACAACCCCCCCTCTCTCACTCCTATATCACAACCCCCCTCTCTCACTCCTATACCAGCTTTCTATAGGATCCCATCAGCTTTCTATAGGATCCATCAGCTTTCTATAGGATCCATCAGCTTTCTATAGGCTAGGCCTACTATATTTATATATCAACTTACCTAATATTAAGCACATTGCTTATCTTTACAACAGGAGTATAGCCTACCTGGCTGGCATGAGAATAAACCACGGGAAAGCATCCTCCATTCACTATTTAAGTGCATAGATGTGACATGTAAACATCACCAGTCATTGATTGTGCTCCTGTACTCCTCCTCCTGCCCACCCCTAATGCACCATACAATTGCGAAGTCATCCGAGAACTTCTGTAGGTGGCATGTTTCAGAGTTATATCTGAAGTCCGAGGTGTAGAGGGTGAACAGGAAGGGGGACAGGACCGTTCCCTGGGGGGCCCCTGTGTTGCTCACTGCCCGTTCTGACACACAGGTCTGTAGTCGCACAAATTGTGGCCTACCGGTCAGGTAGTCCGTGACCCAGGAGACTAAGGGTGCTTCCACTTTCATGTGAACTTTCATGTGCCTTAATAACAAACGCGTATTCCATCTGTAAATATGAATACCAGTGGGTCTCTTCCCTGTTTCACACCTGGTAGTTTGGTGGATGGGACTACCAGCTCTCTGTAACCTAGAGGGCAACCATTGGGTCCGTCTCCTTTATACCATGTTTCTTGTAGGATGACAATGTTTCCAAAGTCTGGGTTCCTGCTCTTTAGGCCAAAGGCAGATGACCTCAGACCTTGTATATTCCAGGATGAGATTGTAAAAGCTTTGTGTTTCATAGTGTCTAGTGTTGTTTTTGTGTGGTTTAGGCCCGGACCATCACAGTAGGTGTGAGCAGAGCATGTTGAGCATCGGATACATACCTAATCGGTCGCAGGATGGGGCTTGGTGGGGCATTAGTTTGTGTTGGGCCTGTTGCTCTGCTCAAGGCCTGGGCATATGTGCATAGGTCTGATCAGGGGGGCCTATATAGGGTGTGGCCAGGGTTTGTGAAGCTGTGGTCTGGATGTACTGTAGGTCCTCTTGGCGTGGGTTCTCTCTGTGCAGGTCCTTCGGGAGGGAGAGTGGGAGAGTGTCTCACTGGTCTAGGCGGGGTGTCCATTGCTCTGTTGCTCCTGTGTGAGGTGCTGGGGCTGTGGTTGAAGGTGACGTCCTTCAGGGTCCTGACAATAGTTGGGATTGCTCCCTTGTAGAGGTGGACCTAGTCGTAAAGGCTGTTCAAGTCCAGGGTGGAGTGGTGGGCCAGGTAGACATTAAGTTTTGAGGAACAGTCCCGGGAAATGCTTGCGTTCACCCGCTGTATGGTGTGTTGGGGAAAGTGGAAGAAGCTTTTTCAATCACTCCCTCGAGTGTTGTGGCCACCCTTTCCTTCTGTGTCCTCAGGTCATTTGTACCCGTGTGAATTATGATGTGGCTGGGGGACCCTAGTCTGTCCTCTGACAACAGCTCCAGGGCATGCCTAGTGTTTGAACACCAGAGTTTAGCAACTTTGTGTTTGGGGAAAAGTGTATTCTCTTGAATGTATTTGCCATTTGAGTCAATGAGGAGCACAATCTCTGGCTTTTGAGTGTCCTCAGTGGATGTGTGGGTCTCTCTCTCTCAAATTCAAATGACTCTATTGGCATGGAAGGTGTTACCACATACAGTTTAGACACATATCAGATCAATGGCTCTGGGAGTGTGGTGCCAGGATAATAACCTCTTACTCAAGGTCAACAAAACTAAGGAGATGATCGTGGACTTCAGGAAATAGCAGATGATGCACCCCCCTATCCACATCGATGGGGCCACAGTGGAGAAGGTGGAAAGCTCCAAGTTACTTGGCGTACACATCACTGATAAACTGAAATGGTCCACGCACACAGACAGCGTGGTGATTGAGGCACAACAGAGCCTCTTCAACCTCAGGAGGGTGAAGAAATTTGGCTAAACACCTAAAACCCTCACAAACTTTTATAGATGCACAGTTGAGAGCATCCTGTCTCGCTGTATCACCGCCTGGTATGGCAACTGCACTGCCCGCAACCACAGGGCTCTCCAGAGGGTGGTGCGGTCTGCCCACCTACAGCACCCGATGTCACAGGAAGGCCCAAAAGATCATCAAGGACATCAACCACCCGAGCCACTGCCTGTTCACCCTGCTATCATCCAGAAGGCGAGGTCAGATTAGCTGCATCAAAGCTGGGACTGAGAGACTGAAAAACAGCTTCTATCTCAAGGCCATCAGACTGTTAAATAGCCATCACGCATATCAGAGGCTGCTGCCTGTAGACCCAGAGTAGAAATCACTGACTACTTTAAGAAATGGAACACTAGTCACTTTAATAATGTTTAAATATATTGCATTACTCATCTCATATGTATATACTGTATTCTATACTATTCACCTGTATCTTAGTCCATGCCGCGCTCTGACATCGCTCGTCCACATATTTATCTGGATGGAGGAGTGGGCCAAAATCCCTGCTGCAGTGTGTGCAAACCTGGTCAAGAACTACAGGAAACGTATGATCTCTGTAATTGCAAACAAAGGTTTCTCTACCAAATATTAAGTTCTGCTTTTCTGATGTATCAAATACTTATGTCATGCAATAAAATGCAAATTAACTATTTAAAAATCATACAATGTGATTTTCTGGATTTTTGTTTTAGATTCCGTCTCTCACAGTTGAAGTGTACCTATGATAAAAATTACAGACCTCTACATGCTTTGTAAGTAGGAAAACCTGCAAAATCGGCAGTGTATCAAATACTTGTTCTCCCCACTGTATTCTTAATTCCATTCCTTACTTAGATTTGTGTGTATTAGGTATATGTTGTGAAATTGTTAGATATTACTTGTTAGATATTACTGCACTGTCTAGAAACACAAGCATTTCGCTACACCTTCAATAACATCTGCTAAACACGTGTATGTGATGACCGGTCTCTATAGCCAGCCTGTCCTCTCTGGGTAGCCAGATCTGTCTTTGATGACCGGTCTCTATAGCCAGCCTGTCCTCTCTGGGTAACCAGATCTGTCTGTGACGGCCAGTTTCTATGGCCAGTCTATACATAGTCAGTGTTTTCCTCAGTTTTCTATCAGTCAGGGTGGTTAGAGAGTCTGACACCATGTGTCTTTCCAATAGGTGATATATTTTTATTTTTGCTTTGTGATGATTTGATTGGCACAGATTTTCTGTGTGCTCTCCTGAGGCTTGAACCCATCGGAGCGTGATGAACCAGGTCGTCTGATAAACTAGTAGAAAGGTGGAGAGAGACAGATGCTAAACAAACACATTAAGAAGATCTGTGTGAAACGAATGCAATGATTATTTATCAGAACCGTCTCGATAAAGGTCTGTAAACAAAAACCTTGTGTGTGTCTGCGAGTGTGAGGCAAAGTGGGTTAATGTGTGAGTGACAGCTGACAAGAGACAGTACCACATCTAATCTGTTATCCTGTATCCAATTACCAACATACAGTACTCAGAAAACACACACACATACATCCCCACCACCCCACATCCCCACCACCCCACACACACATCCCCACCACCCCACACACACATCCCCACCACCCCACACACACATCCCCACCACCCCACACACACATCCCCACCACCCCACACACATCCCCACCACCCCACACACATCCCCACCACCCCACACACACATACCCCTACACACACATACCCCTACTTGTCCAGTTCTCTGACTGCCAGGTTGATTGCATGATTGACGCCCCCTGGGTGCAGTAATGCAAGTCAGTGGATGGGCACAGATGGCACCGAGTTGGCAGGTACAGCTAAGATGAGGGTGACCATGGACAACAAGAGAGGAGGAGGAGACAATGTCATATTTGACTTTAATTCACTATAACACACTATAACACACTATAACACACTATAACACACTATAACACACTATAACACACTATAACACACTATAACACACTATAACACACTATAACACACTATAACACACTATAACACTGTATATATCCTGCAGATTCAAATGAAATTTAGAGATCTGTCTATAAAGTCTCTATTCCAGACTAATGATTAATGTGTTGGGGGGAGGGGAATAGTTTTGTGTAGAGTATAAGGTGAGGTCTATTACAACCATCAGGGCGTGTGAGTGAAGAAGAGACAGAGTGTATCAGGACTAACCCTGTCTAGGCTGACTGTCCATCTGGCAGGCAGCTCTCTGCTGGCCGACCACAGTCACCTTGGCCCTCCAGTGGGCCGCCAGAGTTCAGAGGCCTGGGTGGTACTGGAAGGCTCCAATACACACACACACACGTACACACTCTTTTTTCCTCCGACACACATAAACACACAGGTTAGGTTAATCATTAAAGCTTTGGTCCATCATAGTCAATGGGCTGTAAAACTGAGCTAATTTGACGCCAAAGTTGTTTATCTCTGGTCCTTGTCTCACAGTGAGTGTCTTGGAGAGAGATTTCACAAATGAATAGGCAATTTACCTGGCTGAGAGCAGCTCTCCTGTTGCTGTTAATGTTTAGCGCCTATACACTGTCTAAGTGATGTCAATATGTTTCTTCACATCTGTCACACACACACACACACACACGTAAGCACATGGAGATGCTCACAAGCTTTTAAACACACAGGAACATGTACGCAGACGCACACACACATACACGCACACACCAACATGCGGCACCAGTGGTGTAGTAGAAGGGAAACGTACGCCTCACCCAACGTGGACGGGATCTACTATTGTCTTTATTTCTTTATCATTTAACTGAACCTCCGACAGCTTGCTAACTAGCTACTAGTCATTGCTAGCCACTGCTAGCGGTCCTCACCACTGCTCTGCCTGCATCAGCCAGCTTTAGTTCGGACAATATCGGCCAGTCTGCACAGCGCGCTACCAACCCAGCGCATATCGGATTGCTGGGACTGTTTTATTTCACTGTAGAGCCCCCAGTCCCGATCAACATGCTTCAGATAGCTCGTTTGTCCCCCCCCCCCACACACGCGGAGAGACCTCACCTGGCTTAACTGGTGTCTCCAGAGATGCAACCTCTCTCATCGTTACCCAACGCCAAGGTTAACCTCCACTGAACTCACATCCTACCATATCCTTGTCTGTACATTTTAACCTCAATCTATTCCACCACGCCCAGAAATCTGCTCCTTTTATTCTCTGTACCCAACGCACTAGACACCAGTTCTTAAAGCCTTTAGCCGTACCCTTATCCTACTCCTCCTCTGTTCCTCTGGTGATGTAGAGGTAAACCCAGGTCCTGTAACCCCCAGTACTACACCTATTCCCCAGGCACTCTCATTTGTTGACTTCTGTAACCGTAAAAGCCTTGGTTTCATGCATGTTAACATCAGAAGCCTCCTCCCTAAGTTTGTGTGTCTGAATCCTGGCTCAGGAAGGCCACCAAAAATTCTGAAATGTCCATCCCCAACTACAACATTTCCCGTCAAGATAGAACTGCCAAAGGAGGCGGAGTTGTAATCTACTGCAGAGATAACCTGCAGAGTTCTGTCATACTGTCCAGGTCTGTGCCCAAACAGTTTGAGCTTCTACTCTTAAAGATCCACCTTTCCAGAAATAAGTCTCTCACTGTTGCCATCTGTTACAGATCCCCCTCAGCCCCCAGCTGTGCCCTGGACTCCATATGTGAATTGATTGTCCCCCATCTATCTTCAGAGTTTGTACTGTTAGGTGGGATATGGGATATGCTTAACACCCCGGCCATCCTTCAATCTAAGCTAGATGCCCTCAATCTCACACAAATTATCAAGGAACCCACCAGGTACAACCCTAAATACGTAAACATGGGCACCATCATAGATATCATCCTGACTAACTTGCCCTCCAATTACACCTCCTCTGTTTTCATTCCGTAATGGGTCCGCCGTCAAACGACCACCCCTTATCACTGTCAAACACTCCCTAAAACGTGAGCAGGCCTTTCTAATCGATCTGGCCCGGGTATCCTGGAAGGATATTGACCTCATCCCGTCAGTAGAGGACGCCTAGTTGTTCTTTAAAAGTGCTTTCCTCACCATCTTAAATAAACATGCAAAGCCTCCTTCACTCATGCTGCCAAACATGCCCTCATAAAACTGACTATCCTACCGATTCTTGACATTGGCGATGTAATTTACAAAATAGCCTCCAACACTCTACTCAGCAAATTGGATGTAGTCTATCACAGTCAGTGCCATCCGTTTTGTTACCAAAGCCCCATATACTACCCATCACTGCGACCTGTATGCTCTCGTTGGCTGGCCCTCACTACATATCCGTCGCCAAACCCACTGGCTCCAGGTCATCTACAAGTCTTTACTAAGAACGGAGGAACTTTGCCCTATTTTAGTTTTTTGTTTCTGATGTTGCATTTCTTTGGTTTTCTCAAATGTGCTTTTGATGCTGCTTTTTGGATGCAATTGATGTTTTGAGGAGCCGAATTGAGCAGTAAGTAAACCGACCTCTGATTCTACCATTAAGCATCTACAGGCCTAAGGCTCGACAAAGATGCACTAGCTCCTTCCCGTTTTTGTTCAGTATTTGGTCAGGACTGTTTCTATTATTTATAATAGGGCTACTGTACAAGGAGGGGTGTCCCAATATGTGGTGGTTACCTCCAGTATCAGTGTAGTCAGGCTCCGAACCTGTTCTCACATTGAAATCTCCACAAAGAAGCACTTTACCCTCTGCCTGAAATTGAAGGATTTCTGTATGGAGATTGTCAAAGAATCTGAAGGAGGAGCATAAGCTGCACATATGTATCCATCACTGTCACAATAGATTGTAGCCTTGTTAAGTTTTAGCCAAATGTGGTCAGTACCTTTTATCATTTCATTCAGTGCTAAGTCCTGCTTCTGCCAAATGATGATTCCACCGGAGTCCCCGCCCTGTTTAACATGTTTATGTTTGATTGATGGTAGTAAACTGTCTCTATAGCCAGAGGGACACTGAGTATCAATGTCTCCACGACAACATGTTTACAGTAGGAGTATAGGACCTGGATATTCCAAGAGCTGATAGTTAATGATCTCATTTCTAATAAGTGATATTCACTGGTTTGAGTAAAAAGTACACTGACAGAAAACAAAATTGAAAAAAAGTAATCTATATACTGTATATACACATATACATATCTATATACTGTATATACACATACACATATACATATCTATATACTGTATATACACTTACACATATACATATCTATATACTGTATATACACTTACACATATACATATCTATATACTGTATATACACATACACATATACATATCTATATACTGTATATACACATACACATATACATATCTATATACTGTATATACACTTACACATATACATATCTATATACTGTATATACACATACACATATACATATCTATATACTGTATATACACATATACATATACATATTTATATACTGTATATACACATATACATACGCACACACACACATCATTACATATATAACTATAAAAAAATATATATACAGTTGAAGTAGGAAGTTTACATACTTACGTTGAAGTCATTAAAACTCATTTTTCAACCACTCCACAGATTTCATGTTAACAAACTATAGTTTTGGCAAGTCGGTTAGTCTACTTTGTGCATGACAAGTAACTATTTCAACAATTATTTACAGACAGATTATTTCACTTATAATTCACTATATCACAAGTCCAGTGGGTCAGAAGTTTACATACACTAAGTTGACTGTGCTTTTAAACAGCTTGGAAAATTCCAGAAA
>CM042384.1:1084234-1091734 GCA_023634145.1 Thymallus thymallus
CCTCAGGAAAACAAATGCTTTCTGGTCCACAGCTGTCTCGTCCTTTAGGCTAATCGAGCATAAAGGTATTCATCCAGTTAATGAGGATAGGAATCATAATGAATCATAATGATGAGTGGATCTGATTGATAGGAATCATAATGAATCATAATGATGAGTGGATCTGATTGATAGGAATCATAATGAATCATAATGATGAGTGGATCTGATTGATAGGAATCATAATGAATCATAATGATGAGTGGATCTGATTGATAGGAATCATAATGAATCATAATGATGAGTGGATCTGATTGATAGGAATCATAATGAATCATAATGATGAGTGGATCTGATTGATAGGAATCATAATGAATCATAATGATGAGTGGATCTGATTGATAGGAATCATAATGAATCATAATGATGAGTGGATCTGATTGATAGGAATCATAATGAATCATAATGATGAGTGGATCTGATTGATAGGAAACATAATGAATCATAATGATGAGTGGATCTGATTGATAGGAATCATAATGAATCATAATGATGAGTGGATCTGTTTGATAGGAATCATAATGAATCATAATGATGAGTGGATCTGATTGATAGGAATCATAATGAATCATAATTAAATACCTTTAGTCTGACAGGTCAGATCAACGTCAATAAGTGATATCAAATAACCGTATAAAGAGAATAGCATTTAAATTATATTTGTTCTTATTAGCAATACTTTTAAAGCCTATTGTCTCAAGAACAACAGATTGAACCTGTCTCCTCCCCTTCATCTACACTGATTGAACCTGTCTCCTCCCCTTCATCTACACTGATTGAACCTGTCTCCTCCCCTTCATCTACACTGATTGAACCTGTCTCCTCCCCTTCATCTACACTGATTGAACCTGTCTCCTCCCCTTCATCTACACAGATTGAACCTGTCTCCTCCCCTTCATCTACACTGATTGAACCTGTCTCCTCCCCTTCATCTACACAGATTGAACCTGTCTCCTCCCCTTCATCTACACTGATTGAACCTGTCTCCTCCCCTTCATCTACACTGATAGAACCTGTCTCCTCCCCTTCATCTACACTGATAGAACCTGTCTCCTCCCCTTCATCTACACTGATTGAACCTGTCTCCTCCCCTTCATCTACACAGATTGAAGTGGATTTAACAGGTGGCATCAGTAAGGGATCATAGCTTTCACCTGGATTCACCTGGTCAGTCTGTCATGGAAAGAGTTCCTAATGTTTTGTACACTCAGCGTAATTGGTCTTATTAGCATTTCTATTAAAGCCTATTGTCTTGGATCCATATGGACTACTAACAGGTTTGGTAACTTCATAATCAGGTATTCCTCCTCCTCCTCCTCCTCCTCCTCCTCCTCCTCCTCCTCCTCCATTGTCTGTCTGATAGAATGGCAGCATTAACAAGGCTGGCCTTGTCCCTGACAGACGCTTCATGCCACTAGCTGTATTATCTTTTTGTTGTTGTTGTTTTGAAGAAAGGATGGAATAAATGGGTGCTTGAACTTTTCCCCACGGTACATTTCTAACTGTAATTTGAAAAATGTACTTTACTTTGAGCCTTTGATACGCTAATTAAAACGGTGTTCTCTTCTTTCTCACCTGGGGGAGAGAGAGCGATGGAGAGAGAGAGCGAGGGAGAGAGAGAGCGAGAGAGAGAGAGAGAGAGAGAGAAAGAAAGAGAGCGAGGGAGAGAGAGAGCGAGGGAGAGAGAGAGAGAGCGAGGGAGAGAGAGAGCGAGAGAGAGAGCGAGGGAGAGAGCGAGGGAGAGAGAGAGAGAGAGAGAGAGAGAGCGAGGGAGAGAAAGAGCAGAGAGAAAGAGCGAGGTAGAGAGAGAGCAGAGAGAGAGAGCGAGAGAGAGAGCGAGAGAGAGAGAGAGAGAGAGAGAGAGAGAGAGAGAGAGAGAGAGCGAGAGAGAGAGCGAGAGAGTGCGAGGGAGAGAGAGAGCGAGAGAGAGAGAGCGAGGGAGAGAGAGAGCGAGGGAGAGAGAGAGCAGAGAGAAAGAGCGAGGGAGAGAGAGAGCAGAGAGAGAGAGAGAGAGCGAGGGAGAGAGAGAGAGTGCGAGGGAGAGAGAGAGCGAGAGAGAGAGAGAGAGAGAGAGAGAGAGAGAGAGCGAGGGAGAGAGAGAGCAGAGAGAAAGAGCGAGGGAGAGAGAGAGCAGAGAGAGAGAGAGAGAGAGAGAGAGAGAGAGAGAGAGAGAGAGAGAGAGAATTTGAATTTTGACAATCCTTTTTATTACAAAAATTTCAAACTTCATTCCAATATCTTGGCAATAAAAACATTCACAAAACAGGTCACGCTTTTCAATCTATTCTTATAATACTAATAATAATTCACATCAAATCAACACTTCCGAAATAACCAGTTCATTATCAACTAATGAACACAGCACATTATCACAGCACCACTCAATTTCAAAAATATTCAATGTACTCATTAATTTATAAAAATTAAACTCAATTGCAAGTCGTGATTTTACCATTTTTTTAAAAGCTGGTATAAGTTCTTGTTCACCTTTCTGTTCAATTTTATCTCTCCTAGTTATATAAATTGCTAATTTTGCAATACCAACAATAAAATTAAGCAATTGACATTTGTATTTTTTCTTAATAGTATACATACAACCAAGAATAAAATCCTGCTTTGTAAAACATACCTCAAAAGATCCAAAAATAATCTCTAAAAGGCTAAACAAAACAGAAAGTCTGTTACAAAACATAAAACAATGGAACACAGTCTCCCTTTCTATACAAAAAGGACAATTTTCACTTACATTTGGGTTCAACATTGCCACAAAAGAGTTAACGGCTATGGCCCCATGGAGTATCCTCCATTGGAGATCACCAACTCTTTTAGGTAAGGGAGGTTTGTACAGAATCCTCCACACTGGTTTTGTTGTTTCAGTAATCTCCAATGTGTCTCTCCATACAGTATCACTTCTATTCTTTAACCATTTCATATTTGTCACTTTCACAATACTTCTGTACAATGATTTCCCTTTAACTTCAAAAAAGTCAATTTGCTCATCAAGTTCCTTCTTCAACAAGGGATTTATATCATTAAATGAAATAAGATCAGGTACAATACTTATATCTGGAAAGAAATCTTCACAATCTGGGAATATATATTTCTTATTGTACTCATCAAGTAAATTTATTTCTTGTATATTCAAAGCCCCCTGCAGTTTATCTAAAAAACATTTAATGTATCGTGCAGACTTTACCTTTAATAAGGCTGAAACTGCTTCTACATCTTTAAAATCAGGACCTGCATTATTTATGATGTGTTTCAATTGTAGAGATCCACTTCTATACAACACATCTTTAAGACCTGGTATTTCGTCACCAGATACATCGAGACGTGCTCCACACACAATGGGCTCTTCCAGTAACCAGTACAGAGACATTAATGTTTCCATCCATTGAGGCTTAAACAGACTCCATATTTTAAAAAGACTTCGATAGAAAGCAGGAACTCCTCTAAAATCAAATTTTTTAGAGTCCATTAAAAACAAAACAGTGTCCAGGCCAAGTCCACTTATTCGGCGTAAAATACATTGAGCCACTGGTCTCCATACCAGTCTTTCAGATCCCAGCATAAATTTCTGCAGAAACTGAAGACGATAAGCAGCACATCTACTTGCCAAATGCACTAGACCTTGGCCTCCATCCTCTTTAGCCAGGAACAAAACACTTTGAGGGATCCAATGCAAATTGTCCCAAAAAAAGTTCACAATTTCTGCTTGGATTTTTGATAAGAGACCAATAGGAGGGTCAACGCATGCAAGTCTATGCCACAGGGAAGAAGCTGCAAGATTGTTAATAATGAGTGTGCGTCCTTTGAATGACAACTGAGGAAGCAGCCATTTCCATTTTTTCAAACGTCCTGTTACTTTATCTGCCATTCCTTCCCAATTCTTCTGCATGAAAGTTTCAGAACCTAAGAAAACGCCAAGATATTTTAACCCATCTTTTTGCCATAATAATCCTCCAGGTAGAATAGGATTCCCTCCTTCCCATTTCCCAATCAATAAGGCATCACTTTTCCCCCAATTTACAATTGCTGATGAAATATCTTTAAAATCATTAACAATCTGTTGTACAATTTGAACATCATCACTATCATTTATAAAAACAATAACATCATCAGCATATGCAGATAAATAAAAAGCATTATTACACTGTGGCAATGTTAGACCCTTTAACTTGTTTCGAAACATAAAAAGCAGTGGTTCTATAGCCAGCACATATAACAGCCCAGACATGGCACAACCTTGTCTAACGCCTCTCTGCACTTTAAAGGGTGCGCACAAACTACCATTCAATTTAATCACACTCTCAATATCACAATACATTGTTCTGATCATATCAATAAAACTAGAATTAAAACCAAAAGCTTGTAAAGTATGCCACAAGTAAAGGTGTTCGACCCTATCGAATGCCTTCTCTTGGTCTAGAGAAATAAGGCCAGTATTTATACCAAACAGCTTTGAAACTTCCAAAACATCTCTGATTAGAGTTACATTATCAAAAATCGATCTATTTGGTACACAGTATGTTTGATCGTAGTGTATCACCTTCCCTATTATTTTACTCAATCTTGTAGCCAAAGTTTTGGACAGGATTTTATACTCTGAGCACAAGAGAGAAACAGGCCTCCAATTCTTTATATTTTGAAGATCACCTTTTTTTGGCAATAGAGTGATAACTGCCCTTCTACAACTGAGTGGAAGAAAACCATTAATTAGGCTTTCATCAAACACTAATACGAGATCTTCTCTTAAGATGGGCCAGAAAGTTTTATAAAATTCAATGGGTAACCCATCAATCCCAGGGGATTTCCCATTCTCCATACTCATCATTGCAATGTAAAGCTCTTGTTCTGTGAGAGGTTGTTGCAAACTTTCATTGCTCTCTTCGTCAAGTTTTGGCAGACCTTCAAAAAAACTACTAGTGGTCATCTTTTCATTTATTAAATCAGCTGTATATAATTTTTTATAAAACTGTACAGCAACTTCTCTTATCTCCGAAGTTTTATTTACTTCTTGTCCTGTATCAGAGACCAAGGAATGAATGATTCTACTTTGACTATTTTTTTTCTCCATACTGAAGAAAAATTTGGAAGGCGCATCCATTTGTGTAACTTGCTGGAAACGTGAGCGAACCAGCGCTCCCTGTGCCTTAATGTCCATCAGGTTACCCAATAAAGTTTTCTTTGATGTCAAAGCTTCAATATGTTCTTTTTTACCCATAGATGCAGACAAACTGTACAAATCGATTATATCAGTCTCTAAAATATTCAGTGATCGAGTTAGTTCTCTTGTAACATTAAGAGTATATTGCTGGCAAAAGCTTTTGATTTGTATTTTCCCGCAATCCCACCACTGCTGTAAAGAGCTATATAAATACTTTTGTTTTTTAAAAACATCCCAGAAAAAGTTGAAAGAGTCTTTAAAATGTTTATCCTCAAGCAAGGATGTATTAAGATGCCAATAGGCACTGCTTGACTTCACATTACTAACTAATACAGAACAAAGAACTGCACTGTGGTCTGAGAAACCTACAGGATTAATTTGAGAAGATTTAAAAATATTGAACTGGTGCTTAAAACTGTAAAACCGATCAAGACGTGCCAAAGACAATGAATTATCTTTACAATGAACCCATGTATATTGTCTTAATTGTTTATGCATATTTCTCCAAATATCACAGAGATCAAAAGTTTGAACGAGTTGCTTAATAACTCTTTGGGATGCAACATGTGGTTCTAAATGATTTCGGTCTACTTTATCGTTCTCAGTACAATTAAAATCTCCACCTAAAACTAGAAAATCATCTGTATTTAGGCTTTTCAGAGTAGTGTTGATTAAGTTTAAAAACAAAACTCTTTCCACTCCACTATTAGGAGCATAAATATTTAAAAACACCATAACAATTTTTTCAAATTTAACAATAACTTTTAAAAAAACGACCTTTTTCAATTTCAACAAATTCATAAGATACTGGAGTCACATTTTTTGAAAATAAAATTGCAACACCTCCACTAATAGAGGATTTATGACTAAAAAAAAGTTGACCTCCCCACTCTCTTTTCCAGTCTACCTCATTTCTTTGATCACTATGTGTTTCTTGTATTAACATGACATCAACAGACTTCTGATGTATAAACTCATACAACATCATCCTTTTACGAACTTCTCTAGCTCCATTTAAATTTAAAGTTCCAATTTTTAGTTGACTCATAGTTTTATTTAAGTTCAACAAGAAACTAAGATGGAAAAAAACGGAGATTGTGCATATGGTAAAAAAAAACAAAAATAAGGATTTAAACCATGGCATTCTTCTCATCTCTAGGAATTTGTTTTTTTAACTTGTTTACATATTTGCGTAAACGGTACACCTCGAGATCTGAGAAAGCTCCTTCTTTCATCAAATATCTGGTGTCTTTCACGAACTGTGCACGATTAGGAAAGTAATCCTCAATCTGCACACCTTTTAGCCCTTTAGTTTCCTGCAGAAAACCACGAATGTCTTCGGCTTTATACAAAACATTTACGATTTCATTTTGAGAACAAGCAGAATACTCTGAACACACAGAAACGCTAGAATCAGAATCATCGTCATCCGAAGCTATGATTTCCTCTTCAGCGTCACCTTTTTTGACTTGTTTACTGGTTTTATCGTTTCGATTCTTTTTTCTTTTAATTGGAGTTTTGAAAGTTGATTCAATTTCCATTTCCAATTCACAGTCGTTCAATCTCAATTCTTCCTTTACAGTGTCTCGATCTTGTTCTGCAAAAGCAGAAAATACTGTCTTGCTCAACCCAACCGCGTTCTCTACCGCCACAGACTCCTTCACAACCCCTCCATCATCCACAGGAGAACCAGACCCCGGTGTCCCCGCGCTGTTCACCCCCGCGAGCGGCTCGTCTAGCAGCGCGTTACTCGCAGCTACACTGCTTTCAGCCTCCAGCGGCGCGGCCGCGGGTGAGCTAGTTTCAGCCGCCGCAGGTGCGCTAGTTTCAGCCGCCGCAGGTGCGCTAGTTTCAGCCACAGCGCTCGCGCTCCCCGCTTGATCTGCTTTAATCTGTTCTGTGTTCTTATTCACTTTATCAGGGCAATTACGACTAAGATGCCCAATTTTCCCACAACCAAAACATTTGATCGTAGTATCAGATGATGCGAAGACAACATAATCAAAGGAATCTATTTTAAATTTAAACACCAAGTCAAGTTCATCCTCGCCATCCTTCAGAATCATAAACACCTGCCTCCTAAAAGACACGAGATGTTTAACTAAAGGCGATTTACATCCAAGCGGAATTTATTTGATGGGGGAAACTATCTTTCCATATCTTGACAATTCTTGCACGATTATCTCGTCTTTCACAAAAGGAGGGACGTTTGAAATCATTATTTTCTTGGCGGGAGTACTAAGAGGAAACACCGGCGTGAGTGAACCTTTAATTACAACACCATTTTGCACCAT
>CM042384.1:1096734-1114234 GCA_023634145.1 Thymallus thymallus
TACAGCCGTATAATGTTAACCTCCTACAGCCGTATAATGTTAACCTCCTACAGCCGTATAATGTTAACCTCCTACAGCCGTATAATGTTAACCTCCTACAGCCGTATAATGTTAACCTCCTACAGCCGTATAATGTTAACCTCCTACAGCCGTATAATGTTAACCTCCTACAGCTGTATAATGTTAACCTCCTACAGCTGTATAATGTTAACCTCCTACTGCTGTATAATGTTAACCTCCTACAGCTGTATAATGTTAACCTCCTACTGCTGTATAATGTTAACCTCCTACAGCTGTATAATGTTAACCTCCTACTGCTGTATAATGTTAACCTCCTACAGCTGTATAATGTTAACCTCCTACAGCTGTATAATGTTAACCTCCTACAGCTGTATAATGTTAACCTCCTACAGCTGTATAATGTTAACCTCCTACAGCTGTATAATGTTAACCTCCTACAGCTGTATAATGTTAACCTCCTACAGCTGTATAATGTTAACCTCCTACAGCTGTATAATGTTAACCTCCTACAGCTGTATAATGTTAACCTCCTACAGCTGTATAATGTTAACCTCCTACAGCTGTATAATGTTAACCTCCTACAGCTGTATAATGTTAACCTCCTACAGCTGTATAATGTTAACCTCCTACAGCTGTATAATGTTAACCTCCTACAGCTGTATATGTATAACTTTGCATTTAGTTTATTTTCTCGTTAGCATATTTAGCTAGCAGCCTCTATGGAAAGTCTCTATCACTTGTGCTGATGGTGTTAGCATTGTGGTAACTGTGGTAATTGCCCCCTTGTGTACTAAGCCAGTAATACCATAAATCCTGGGATGAGAGAAAGACGGAATGACGATATGAAAATCTGGATACCGCCCAACTCTAATAACCTCCCTTGTTGTGTGGACCGTAAAGACACACACAGTAAACAGGCTCTACCAGAGTTTCACCAATTAGGAGCCAGAGTCCATTGAAATGCTGCACAACTCCCAGGCTGCATTTCCCTGACACAGGGACCTAGCGGTGTCAAGAATCAACCAATCAAAGAAGCCAACGTGACCTTTATAACCCTGAGGTCAAAGGGCAGCGAATCATAGAGGAATGGATTAGGTAATTTACCTAGAAGGCCTTGCGAGGGTGGGCCAGAGTGAGTGAAGGGAGCATTACAGTGTTTCACTAATTAACGGTTGAGTTTAGGTATTTTACTGTCTTAACAAGGAGACAAGGCCTAGACCCCTGGCTCTGACAATCTCTGTAGTCTGGGCTTCCAGTGCTGGGTGAAGGCTGGGTGAAAGCTGGGGGAAGACTGGGTGAAGGCTGGGTGAAGACTGGGTGAAGGTTGGGTGAAGGCTTGGTTGCAGGCTGGATGAAATTTGGGTGGCTGGGTGAAAGCTGAGTAAAGGCTTTTGTTGAAGGCTGGGTGAAAATTGGGTGAAGGCTGGGTAAAAGCTGGGTGAAGGCTGTTTGACTGTAAGTGTTGCAGTGAAAGGGAAGGTCAACTTTGTTCTTATTACACACTGAGCTTAGATCTACAATCCTTCAGCTCTCTAAAACTACCTCAGAGAAATAACGTGACCCCAGAACACACACAGATTACCTCTGCCGTTTGTGTGTTGGTGGGTGTGTGTGAGTGCGTGAGTGTTTGTGACAGCTTAACACCTGACTCCTGAATCTTCTATAGTCATCCTAATAATACAATTATCCAGGAACCCCCCCCAACCCCCCCCCCCCCCCACACACACACACACAGATGCAAGATGAGGACCTGCCTGTGCAGGCTGTGTTCATATCATAGCCTTTTCCTCAGTCAGATATAATTGCCCAGAGAGGTTATGTTTTCTGTATGGCTGCCAACATCTGATGTTCTCTCTCTAGAGTGCAACCCATTGTGTGTGTGTGTGAGTGTGTAGTGCACTCTTAGAAAAAAAGGTGCTATCTAGAACCTAAAAGGGTTATTTTCAACTTTCCTCATAGGAGAACCCTTTTGGAACCCTTTTTGTGTATGTAGGTGTATGTGTGTATGGGTACATAAACTGTAAATGTGTTAGTGACCTCTTCATGACTGCTTCTGGAATATACTTTGTCTGTCTCTGTCTGGACGTGCCTGATAATGCAGTTTGTCTGTCTCTGTCTGGACGTGCCTGATAATGCAGTTTGTCTGTCTCTGTCTGAACGTGCCTGATAATGCAGTTTGTCTGTCTCTGTCTGGACGTGCCTGATAATGCAGTTTGTCTGTCTCTGTCTGAACGTGCCTGATAATGCAGTTTGTCTGTCTCTGTCTGGACGTGCCTGATAATGCAGTTTGTCTGTCTCTGTCTGAACGTGCCTGATAATGCAGTTTGTCTGTCTCTGTCTGAACCTGCCTGATAATGCAGTTTGTCTGTCTCTGTCTGAACGTGCCTGATAATGCAGTTTGTCTGTCTCTGTCTGAACGTGCCTGATAATGCAGTTTGTCTGTCTCTGTCTGAACGTGCCTGATAATGCAGTTTGTCTGTCTCTGTCTGAACGTGCCTGATAATGCAGTTTGTCTGTCTCTGTCTGGACGTGCCTGATAATGCAGTTTGTCTGTCTCTGTCTGAACGTGCCTGATAATGCAGTTTGTCTGTCTCTGTCTGAACGTGCCTGATAATGCAGTTTGTCTGTCTCTGTCTGGACGTGCCTGATAATGCAGTTTGTCTGTCTCTGTCTGAACGTGCCTAATAATGCAGTTTGTCTGTCTCTGTCTGAACGTGCCTGATAATGCAGTTTGTCTGTCTCTGTCTGGACGTGCCTGATAATGCAGTTTGTCTGTCTCTGTCTGGACGTGCCTGATAATGCAGTTTGTCTGTCTCTGTCTGAACGTGCCTGATAATGCAGTTTGTCTGTCTCTGTCTGAACGTCTCTGTCTGAACGTGCCTGATGATGCAGTTTGTCTGTCTCTGTCTGAACGTGCCTAATAATGCAGTTTGCCGTGTTTGTTTATCTGTGTGTCTGCACTCTGTCCTCCCTCCTGGTGTTAAGTGGCCTTGACTCATCGCATGCCTGTCTAGTTCCAGTCACAACACAGCAGTGCACTCTGGGACAGCACCCTATTAAAGAGCAGCAGGCTGACATGCTGTCTGGGATGCAGCAGACAGACGTAGGGGTCAACAGGGGTCACACCCAAAGCCCTGTGGCACGCAACGTCTGGAATCACTTCCTGTGTCCCACTGAGCCCTCCAGTTTCCATTTGCCATGTGTTAATTAAACAGGACCAGATCGGCTGAGCTATGGCAGAGCTGTGAGCCGGAGGCCATTCTGACTTGGGGCTGTATGTTTTTCCTCCAGAGACAGTGCAGTGCTGGGGATTCAGCCACTGCCATTCTGGCTCCAACATCACTCCAGCTGCAGAACCCTGGTCAGCAGCCATTATGAATTCTGACTTAACTTTTTGGGGGGGTTTCTTTTTCAAACGCTCTCTCGATCTCTTACAGGGTGTATTTCTCTTTACTCGGGCTGGAGCATATACAGTCACTTCAGAAAGTATTCTCACCCCTTGACTTTTTACACATTTTGTTGTGTTATAGCCTGAATTTAAAATGCCATCACACCGGATCATCGCAGCTAGCTAGCTGCAACCGAGTGGCTGCTGTTGTTTGGCTAACACCATTGTCCAGAAGCTAGCAACAGTTGGCCTTGAGCTAGCCCCGAGCTAGGCCCATCTCCCGGCCAGCCGACGTGTACTAGCTAATTCCCGGGCTAAAGTACCTTTGTCAACCGGCCTGGACCTTCTACTGTCGACACGGAGCCCCGCCGAGCCATCACGACTGGTCTGCCGACGTAATCGTCCGACGTGGTCTCAACAGGCTTTTCCGCTGCGACGCCGCCGAAGATCCATCTGCTAGCCCCGGCCTGCTAGCATTCTGAACGCTGTGCCTCCCACTCGCCTAGTGCAGCGTCCACTGAACTGCTTCCTGGCTCACCTCTTTTCTGCTCATCGGACCTTATGATCACTCGGCTACACAGCTGATGCCTGCTGAACTGTTCCGTTACATGGTACCTCATTCTGTTTATCCACTAGGCCTCAGCTCTGAACTCAGGTCCTGTGTGTGGCACAACAATTTCTCTAACTGACTCTCTTTGTCTATTCATCACCATTACCCGTTGTTGTCTTAGCTCTCTTGATTAACTGTGATTGTTTTATGCCTCTTTCTTATTTCAATACGCCTTGCCTGTTGCTGTTTAGGTTATTTTTTATTGTTTTATTTCACTGTAGAGCCCCCAGTCCCGATCAACATGCTTCAGATAGCTCCTTTGTCCCCCCCCCCCACACACGCGGAGAGACCTCACCTGGCTTAACTGGTGTCTCCAGAGATGCAACCTCTCTCTTCATTACCCAACACCTAGGTTTACCTCCACTGAACTCTCATCCTACCATATCCCTGTCTGTACATTATGCCATCAATCTATTCTACCGCAACCAGAAATCTGCTCCTTTTATTCTCTGTACCCAACGCACTAGACACCAGTTCTTAAAGCCTTTAGCCGTACCCTTATCCTACTCCTCCTCTGTTCCTCTGGTGATGTAGAGGTAAACCCAGGTCCTGTTTCCCCCAGCACTACACCTATTCTCCAGGCGCTCTCATTTGTTGACTTCTGTAACCGTAAAAGCCTTGGTTTCATGCATGTTAACATCAGAAGCCTCCTCCCTAAGTTTGATTTATTCACTGTTTTAGCACACTCCGGCAACCCTGATATCCTAGCCGTGTCTGAATCCTGGCTCAGGAAGGCCACCAAATATTTGGACATTTCCATCCCCAACTACAATATTTCCCGTCAAGATAGAACTGCCAAAGGAGGCGGAGTTGCAATCTACTGCAGAGATAACCTGCAGAGTTCTGTCATACTGTCCAGGTCTGTGCCCATACAGTTTGAGCTTCTACTCTTAAAGATCCACCTTTCCAGAAATAAGTCTCTCACTGTTGCCATCTGTTACAGATCCCCCTCAGCCCACAGCTGTGCCCTGGACTCCATATGTGAATTGATTGCCCCCATCTATCTTCAGAGTTTGTACTGTTAGGTGACAAACTGGGATATGCTTAACACCCTGGCCATCCTTCAATCTAACTAGATGCCCTCAATCTCACACAAATGATCAAGGAACCTACCAGGTACAACCCTAAATCTGTAAACATGGGTACCATCATAGATATCATCCTGACTAACTTGCCCTCCAAATACACCTCCTCTGTTTTCAACCAGGATCTCAGCGATCACTGCCTCATTGCCTGCGTCCGTAATGGGTCCTCGGTCAAACGACCACCACTTTGCGATTTATTGGTGGTGACAGCTGGCCATGCGGCTAGCCATGCTTTCCACCTGGGTACCCCTACCCCGGCCAACAGCTCTGCACCCCCGCAGCAACTTGCCCAAGCCCCCTCCGCTTCTCCTTCACCTGCCCTGCCTTTCTAAAATCTTCGAAAGCCAAGTTAACAAACAGATAACTGACCACTTCGAATCCCACCATACCTTCTCTACTATGCAATCTGGTTTCCGAGCTGGTCATGGGTGCACCTCAGCTACGCTCAAGGTACTAAACGATATCATAACCGCCATAGATAAAAGACAGTCGTGTGCAGCCGTCTTCATCGAGCTGACCCAGGCTTTCCACTCTGTCAATCACTGCATTCTTATTGGCAGACTTAACAGCCTTGGTTTCTCAAATGACTTCCTTGCCTGGTTCTCCAACTACTTCTCAAATAGAGTTCAGTGTGTAAAATCGGAGGGCCTGTTGTCCGATCCTCTGGCAGTCTCTATGGGGGTGCCACAGGGTTCAATTCATGGGCCAACTCTACTCTCTATATATATCAACGATGTCGCTCTCGCTTCTGGTGACTCTTTGATCCACCTCTACGCAGACGACACCATTCTGTATGCATCTGGCCCCTCTTTGGACACTGTGTTAACTAACCTTCAAACAAGCTTCAATGCCATACAACACTCCTTCCGTGGCCTCCAACTGCTCTTAAATGAATGCTTTTCAATCAAACTTTGCCCGCACCCGCCCACCGGACTATCATCACTACTCTCGACGGGTCTGACTTAGAATACGTGGACTGTAAACTCTTCCAGACTCACATTAAGCATCTCCAATACAAAATTAAATCTAGAATCGGCTTCCTATTTCACAACAAAGCCTCCTTCACTCATCCTGCCAAACATGCCCTTGTAAAACTGATCCATTCGTCGCCAAACCCACTGGCTCCAGGTCATCTATAAGTCTTTGCTAGGTAAATCCCCGCCTTATCTCAGCTAGCTGGTCACCATAGCAACACCGAACCGTAGCGTGCGCTCCAGCAGGTATATTTCGCTGGTCATCCCCAAAGCCAACACCTCCTTTGGCCGCCATTCCTTCCAGTTCTCTGCTGCCAATGACTGGAACGAATTGCAAAAATCACTGAAGCTGGAGACTACCATCCCCCTCAATAACTTTAAGCATCAGCTGTCAGAGCTGCTTATCGATCACTGCACCTGTATACAGCCCTTCTGTAAATAGCCCACCCTACTACCTCATCCCCATATTTATCATTTTTGCTAATTTGCACTCCAATATCTCTATTTGCACATCATCTTCTGCACATCTATCAGTCCAGTGTTAATGCTAATTTGTAATTATTTTGCCACTATGGCCTATTTATTGCCCTGCCTTCCTAATCTTACTACATTTGCACACACTGTACATAGATTTTCTATTGTGTTATTGACTGTATGTTTGTTTATCCCATGTGTAACTCTGTGTTGTTGTTTTTGTCGCACTGCTTTGCTTTGTCTTGGCCAGGTCACAGTTGTAAATGAGAACTTGTTCTCAACTGGCCTACCTGGTTAAATAAAGGTGACATAAAACCTACCTGGTTAAATAAAGGTGACATAAAACCTACCTGGTTAAATAAAGGTGACATAAAACCTACCTGGTTAAATAAAGGTGAAATAAAAAATAAATTAAAAAGTGTCTAGCCGGCCCCTCTCTAGCAAAATAAGTAGGATAGAGGATAGCCATGTAAAGGCCTGAAAGAACCCTTCTCCACCGTGTTCTGTGTAATGCATCTGACAGACAGGCTTCTGAGAGCCACCGGGAGCTAAAAGGTTTCTCTCATGTTAGCATGTTAGCATACACACATTCTGATATTACTGGTGCGATATGTGCAAGGTACACTAGATTACATACGGCATATTTTACATTCGAGAAATGAAATATATCTAATCTAATTAAATGTTTTAAATTAAATAGTCTAAGCACACAACATTACTGAGAGCATGACAACCCACTATACCTACATCAGGTTGCTTAGGGAACCTGAGCCCACGCTAAGCCATACGATACAAATGTCATATCTGAAGGCTTCTTTCTTGCTATTACATGCTAAATACTCCACACTGCTAAGAGGATTGTTGCCAGTTCATGCTACGTTAAAAGGTCCAATTCAGACGTTTTTATCTCAATATCAAATAATTTAGTTTCTTACTGTTTTCAATTCAAATGGTCAAAAGGAAACAAAAATAGTTTCTTAGCAAAGAGACATTTCTCAAGCAAGACTTTGGTTTGGACTGTCTGGTAGTGTCTGAGTGGGGAGGGGGAAACTGAAAACTAGCTGTTATTGGTAGATAGGTTTGGAACTCTCATTCTTATTGGTCTGTTAACTCATTTACTGTCTGGTGACGTCACCTGGCAGGCCAAAACTCCATCCCATCAAAACAGGCTGAAATTTCTGTTAGTATTTTCAAACAGCTCTTCCATAATTTCACAGTATTATTCCAACCTAATAGTGTGGCTATATACAGTGAGATCCGTTTTGGCTCTGTACTCCAGTACTTTGGATTTGAAATATGTGCTGTAGGAATATGGGACCAAATACTAAACCTTTGACTACTTTAATGCACATGAGTTTGTGAATTTGTCCCAATACTTTAGGTCCCCTAAAATCAGGGGACTATGTACAAAAAGTGCTAACATTTCTAAACGGTTCACCCAATATGGATGAAAATACTCTCAGATTATAGCTGACACTCTGGAGTACAGAGCCAAAGCAACAACAAAAATGTCACTTCCCCAAAACTTTTGGATCTCACTGTATATAAAACACAGGGAAATCACATTTTTGACTGCACTGAGCCTTTAATTACCCATATTAGCTCCTGTTTTCATGTTAGCCTTGACTAACGCACCATTACTTACCTACATGTTAGCTACCGCTAACGCACCATAATACTTCTTTCATGTTAGCTTTGGCTAACAAGCTACATTACTACCTACATGTTAGCGTCTGATAATGCACCATACTACTGCTTTCATGTTAGCTTTGGCTAACACGCTACATTACTACCTACATGTTAGCTTCCGCTAATGCACCATACTACTGCTTTCATGTTCGCTTCAGCTAACACGCTACATTACTACCTACATGTTAGCTTCCGCTAATGCACCATACTACTGCTTTAATATTAGTTTTGGCTAAAATTATACATTTAGCCTACGCTATCACACCACATTACTGAGGGGAATCCTTTGATCCTCCAGTGAGAATTAACTACACTGCTAGTTTATCTACCACAGATGACAGCCGTGTGCTGAGGTTATCATACGCACACAAACTCACAGAGAGTGAAAGCACCTGAAAGCTCTAAACAGCACTAAACAGCTCTAAACAGCACCTGAAAGCTCTAAACAGCACCTGAAAGCTCTAAACAGCACTAAACAGCTCTAAACAGCACTAAACAGCTCTAAACAGCTCTAAACAGCACTAAACAGAACCTGAAAGCTCTAAACAGCACTAAACAGCTCTAAACAGCACCTGAAAGCTCTAAACAGCACTAAACAGCTCTAAACAGCACCTGAAAGCTCTAAACAGCACTAAACAGCTCTAAACAGCACCTGAAAGAGAGATTACAGTTTACAGAAGATTCCTGTTTTCTTTTATTTCACACACAATTCTCAACCGAGGGGCCACGACCAAAGACAGACTGACTGCATCAGCCGTGGGGCCACGACCAAAGACAGACTGACTGCATCAACCGAGGGGCCACGACCAAAGACAGACTGACTGCATCAACCGAGGGGCCACAACCAAAGACAGACTGACTGCATCAACCAAGGGGCCACGACCAAAGACAGACTGACTGCATCAACCAAGGGGCCACGACCAAAGACAGACTGACTGCATCAACCGAGGGGCCACGACCAAAGACAGACTGACTGCATCAGTGTGAATGACTGATGATGTTAACAGTGAAACTCACCCTCCTCTGTTCTCCTCTTCACTGGGTTGGAGTGGGCTTTGGTTCCAGGTTCCCCATGTCTGCCGGGCCTCGCCTCTGTCTCTGTGAAGTCAACACAACCATTAGAAACATCAGAACCATCACAACCATCACAACAATCAGAACCATCACAGCCATCACAGCCATTAGAAACATCAGAACCATCACAGCCATCACAGCCATCACAACCATTAGAAACATCAGAACCATCACAGCCATCACAGCCATCACAACCATTAGAAACATCAGAAACATCAGAACAATCACAGCCATCAGAACCATCACAGCCATCAGAACCATCAGCAGAAAAAGAAATCAAAAATAACTGATATACTGGTATCGCCCAAAAATCCAACGAAGGGAATACATGCATCCAGAACGGCACACCAACTCATAACCACCAATCCATAAAACCCAGCAGTCGTGGATTTACCGAAGCCTTGGGGCTAAAAACGGACCTAGCGAACAAACACAACGATGTGGTTAGTTTTCCATCTAGCACTGTGACACTGGTATTAACGAGTTGGGATGATTTCATCTCCTAATTCATTTGGGCCTGTTATTTATTATGCAGTGGGATTTTTACGAGGCGCTGGCAGATCCGGTCTTGTTCTTTATTCTTCACTCTCCCCTGAGGCCCGGATAAATGCACAGCCGATTTATGAAAAACGGATGGAGAGAACAGAAGGAGGAAAGGGGGAGGAGAGGAGAGGGGCATAGGAGTGTGGAAGGGCAGTGCTGGTTAAGGTCTATGGCCAGAGGTGGTTCTGGGGGGAACCTGGGGGAACCGGGCTCCAGTAAGCAGCTGACTTGTGTAGGCTACAACACGGCTACAACACGGCTACAACACGGCTACAACACGGCTACAACACGGCTACAACACGGCTACAACACGGCAATTTTATATTTCCTCTCTTCCTCTAACGGTCTCTCTCTCTTTTATCCTCTAATTTCCTCTTTTTCTCTCCAGTCTACCATTTATTTTCCTCATTACAGCCAGTCTCTTTGTAGTCCCCAACTTCCTGTCCAGAAGTTCTATCTTTTCTCTCACTAGTTTGGCCTGTTCCATCACTCTCCATCCGATCTCTACAGTGTGATATTACTCTTCCTCCTCTTCCTCCTATCTCTACAGTGTGATATTACTCTTCCTCCTCTTCCTCCTATCTCTACAGTGTGATATTACTCTTCCTCCTCTTCCTCCTATCTCTACAGTGTGATATTAATCTTCTCTCTCTCAGTGTCTCTACACCCTCCACTTTCACTCAGACATCCTGGCATTTGGCCTGATGGCCATTATTCAGACGTATATTTACCTTGATTCTCTATCTTCTGTTCATGCATTGGGTAGGATAAAAGGTTGGGAGGAGAGGAGGGTAGCAAGGGAGGAGAGCAGGAGAGGAGGAGGGTAGCAGGGGAGGAGAGGAGGAGGGTAGCAGGGGAGGAGAGGAGGAGGGTAGCAGGGGAGGAGGGTAGCAGGGGAGGAGAGGAGGAGAGGAGGAGGGTAGCAGGGAGGAGAGGAGGAGGGTAGCAGGGAGGAGAGGAGGAGGGTAGCAGGGGAGGAGGGTAGCAGGGGAGGAGAGGAGGAGAGGAGGAGGGTAGCAGGGAGGAGAGGAGGAGGGTAGCAGGGAGGAGAGGAGGAGGGTAGAAGGGGAGGAGAGGAGGAGGGTAGCAGGGGAGGAGGGTAGCAGGGGAGGAGAGGAGGAGAGGAGGAGGGTAGCAGGGGAGGAGAGGAGGAGAGGAGGAGGGAGGAGAGGAGGAGGGTAGCAGGGGAGGAGAGGAGGAGAGGAGGAGAGGAGGAGGGTAGCAGGGGAGGAGAGGAGGAGAGGAGGAGGGTAGCAGGGAGGAGAGGAGGAGGGTAGCAGGGGAGGAGAGGAGGAGAGGAGGAGTGTAGCAGGGGAGGAGAGGAGGAAGGTAGCAGGGGAGGAGAGGAGGAGGGTAGCAGGGAGGAGAGGAGGAGGGTAGCAGGGGAGGAGAGGAGGAGTGTAGCAGGGGAGGAGAGGAGGAGAGGAGGAGAGGAGGAGGGTAGCAGGGGAGGAGAGGAGGAGTGTAGCAGGGTAGGAGAGGAGGAGGCGATTGGAGAGGAGAGGAGAAGATGATTCACCTATTCTCAGTTGTAAACTACCATGGTTATGTATGTTCGTCTGGTCCTCTCCCTGTCAGCAGCAGTTCTAGCCCATCCACCCGGTGGTTCATTTAGCTTTGGGGTTTTGCTTGTTGTTGTTTTTTTTTTTTTCTTTGCAAATTGATATCTCTGCACTACACTGTACAAATCTATTTCATTACTGCTGCTGCAGCACCTCTCCACCCTCACCCTCTCTGCTACAGTATGTCCCTCCATCCCTCCCTCCCTCCGCTATGTTCCCTCCCTCCCTCCATCTCTCTGCTATGTTCCCTCCAACCCTCACTCCCTCCCTCCCTCCCTCCCTCCCTCCCTCCGCTATGTTCCCTCCAACCCTCACTCCCTCCCTCCCTCCATCCCTCCCTCCCTCCGCTATGTACCCTCCATCCCTCCCTCCCATCCTCTGCTATGTTCCCTCCCTCCGCTATGTTCCCTCCTTCCAAACCTCCCTCTGCTATGTTCCCTCCATCCTTCCCTCCGCTATGTTCCCTCCATCCCTCCGCTATGTTTCCTCCATCCCTCCCTCCGCTATGTTCCCTCCATCCCTCTGCTATGTTCCCTCCATCCCTCCGCTATGTTCCCTCCATCCCTCCCTCCGCTATGTTTCCTCCATCCCTCCCTCTGCTATGTTCCCTCCCTCCCTTTCTCCGCTATGTTCCCTCCATCCCTCTGCTATGTTCCCTCCCTCCCTCCCTCCGCTATGTTCCCTCCCTCCCTCCCTCCGCTATTTTCCCTCCCTCCCTCCCTCCCTCCGCTATGTTCCCTCCCTCCCTCCCTCCGCTATGTTCCCTCCATCCCTCCCTCCCTCCGCTATGTTCCCTCTCTCCCTCCCTCCCTTCCTCTCTTCCTCCCTCCTCCTCATACTCATTTCTCTCTGTAAAAAGGAATTAAATTACTTAGCAGACATGATTGGGCAGTTTGGGCCACGAGAATATAAATTGCTAGTACTATTGGTGTGTGTGTGTGGTTACGTAGCGGCCTGAATTCAGTGAGTGTGTCTCCATATTTGTGAGTTAGTGATACATCATGCAGAGCGGGCTAGATAACAGCTCAGCCCGAGGTTACTGCTGTTGATACAGAGAGGCTTTTTTATGATGTGGCCAACAAACCTATTAAACTCTGTAAAGAATGCGTGGCGAAAGCCTGGAGAGCAACACCACAACCCTCAGCGCATCAAAATGAAATTAGATTCTTGTTCTCTGCTCGGCTCCCACTCCATTTAATACATCTCACAGACCTGTGGAGCAGGTCTTGTCTGCTGTCCTCTCTCTCTCCCTCTTAAACAGGAAGTACCCATGTTAAGGACTGTTCAACACTGGTCTGACCAATCGGAATCTATGCTTCATGATTGTTTTGATCACACAGACTGGGATATGTTCCGGGTTGCCTGTGAGAATAGTATTGACGTATACACTGATTCTGTGTTCATCAGGAAGTGCATAGAGGATGTTTTTCCCACTGTGGCGATTATAAATTATCCAAACCAGAAACCGTGGATAGACGGCAGCATTCGTGCAAAACTGAAAGTACAAACGAAGTAACCACGATAAGGTGACTGGAAACATCAACGAGTACAAACAGTCCAGCTCTGCCCTACGTAAGGCAATCAAACAGGTAAACCTCAGTACAGAGACAAAGTGAAGCAACGCCTTGCTCCTGGACAAGCTAAACATCTTCTTCGCCCACTTCGAGGAAAACACAGTGCCGCAGACGCAGGCCGCTGCCACTCCCCTTTCTCTCTGGCTGACATGAGTAAGACTGAAACGTTGGTAAGATGTGAAGCCAGTTACAATTATAATAGCTTAGCAGATCATAAAAAAAGAAGATACAGTTTTACCTGGCTAAAAGACAATATCTATTGTTTACAGGAAACTCACTCTACAAATATAGGTGAGGTTGGGTGGAAAAAGGACTGAGAGGGAGAAATACATTTTTGACATTGACAAAGAAACTCAAAAGGAGTGATTATATTAATTAACAAACATTTTGATCCGATTGTTCAAACTGTGCAAACAGATCCTCCGGGAAGATAGAGCCTTTTAAATAAGCTATTGGACCAAAAACAGATCTGGCTAATTCATTTATATGGGCCAAATATCGATGATCCACACTTCTTTGAAACTATATACAGTATATTATAATCTATTGATCTCACAAGCAACAAATTCATCTATTATTATGGTGGGAGATTATAATACGGATTTAAGTACCTCAATGGAACGTAAAGGAAATCACGTTACAAACTATCACCCTCAAGCACTTAAGGAGATCACGAATAGTAAAATTAACACATTTACAGTAAGATCTGTCTGAAGGCCAATTTACAGAGGAATAACTTTTTGAGGCAATTCAATCTTTTCAGTCTGGAAAAACAGACTGTATGATGGTATACCAGTAGAGGTACATCAGAGCTGTTCAGTCTGGAAAAACACCAGGGCTTGATGGTATACCAATGGTATACTCGCGATACATGACCCCATCCGTCCTCCCCTCAATACGGTGCAGTCATCCTGTCCCCTTTGCAGCAAAGCATCCCCAAAGAATGATGTTTCCACCTCCATGCTTCACGGTTGGGATGGTGTTCTTGGGGTTGTACTCATCCTTCTTCTTCCTCCAAACACGGCGAGTGGAGTTTATCAGACCACATGACCTTCTCCCATTCCTCCTCTGGATCATCCAGATGGTCATTGGCAAACTTCAGACAGGCCTGGACATGCGCTGGCTTGAGCAGGGGGACCTTGCGTGCGCTGTAGGATTTTAATCCATGACGGCGTAGTGTGTTACTAATGGTTTTCTTTGAGACTGTGGTCCCAGCTCTCTTCAGGTCATTGACCAGGTCCTGCCGTGTAGTTCTGGGCTGATCCCTCACCTTCCTCATGATCATTGATGCCCCACGAGGTGAGATCTTGCATGGTGCCCCAGACCAAGGGAGATTGACCGTCATCTTGAACTTCTTCCATTTTCTAATAATTGCGCCAACAGTTGTTGCCTTCTCACCAAGCTGCTTGCCTATTGTCCTGTAGCCCATCCCAGCCTTGTGCAGGTCTACAATTTTATCCCTGATGTCCTTACACAGCTCTCTGGTCTTGGCCATTGTGGAGAGGTTGGAGTCTGTTTGATTGAGTGTGTGGACAGGTGTCTTTTATACAGGTAACGAGTTCAAACAGGTGCAGTTAATACAGGTAATGAGTGGAGAACAGGAGGGCTTCTTAAAGAAAAACTAACAGGTCTGTGAGAGCCGGAATGCTTACTGGTTGGTAGGTGATCAAATACTTATGTCATGCAATAAAATGCAAATTAATTATTTAAAAATCATACAATGTGATTTTCTGGATTTTTGTTTTAGATTCCGTCTCTCACAGTTGAAGTGTACCTATGATAAAATTACAGACCTCTACATGCTTTGTAAGTAGGAAAACCTGCAAAATCGGCAGTGTATCAAATACTTGTTCTCCCCACTGTATGTATAATATATTTGTCATGTGAATGCTGTATATAAAAGTATAATGTAAAATGTATGTATTTGTAACAAAAAATCAGAAAATATATCTGGGTTAATAAAATAAAAAATGTAAATCCATGTAAGCCTGTTAAGAGTCATATCACCTCCACTTTACCCACCACTCTAGACCTACTACAAGCTCATCACTAACCTCGGAGCGCTGTAGTCCCTGTTCACCCACGACTGTGTTGCCACGCACGTCCCTGACTCAATCATCAAGTTTGCAGACAACACACCAGTGATAGGCCGAACTACCAACAACCTCGAGATGGCCTACAGGTATGAGGTGAGGGCCCTTGGGGAGTGATATCATAGTACATATGTATTTATATTCCTACAGGGAGGAGGTGAGTGCTGATTCTATATACTATACTGATTCTACCCATCTACAAGATACTATACTGATTCTACCCATCTACAAGATACTATACTGGTTCTACCCATCTACAATATACTATACTGATTCTACCCATCTTACAAGACCCATACATCTACAAGATACTATACTGATTCTACCCATCTACAACATACTATACATCTACAAGATACTATACTGATTCTACTCATCTACAAGATACTATACTGAATACTGATTCTACCCATCTACAAGTTACTATACTGAATACTGATTCTACCCATCTACAAGATACTATACTGATTCTGCCCATCTACAAGATAATATACTGAATACTGATTCTACCCATCTACAAGATACTATACTGATTCTACTCATCTACAAGATACTATACTGAATACTGATTCTACCCATCTACAAGATACTATACTGAATACTGATTCTACCCATCTACAAGATACTATACTGATTCTGCCCATCTACAAGATAATATACTGAATACTGATTCTACCCATCTACAAGATACTATACTGATTCTACTCATCTACAAGATACTATACTGAATACTGATTCTACCCATCTACAAGATACTATACTGAATACTGATTCTACCCATCTACAAGATACTATACTGATTCTGCCCATCTACAAGATAATATACTGAATACTGATTCTACCCATCTACAAGATACTATACTGAATACTGATTCTACCCATCTACAAGATACTATACTGAATACTGATTCTACCCATCTACAAGATACTATACTGATTCTGCCCATCTACAAGATAATATACTGAATACTGATTCTACCCATCTACAAGATACTATACTGATTCTACCCATCTACAAGATACTATACTGAATACTGATTCTACCCATCTACAAGATACTATACTGATTCTACCCATCTACAAGATAATATACTGAATACTGATTCTACCCATCTACAAGATACTATACTGATTCTACCCATCTACAAGATACTATACTGAATACTGATTCTACCCATCTACAAGATACTATACTGAATACTGATTCTACCCATCTACAAGATACTATACTGATTCTACCCATCTACAAGATACTATACTGATTCTACCCATCTACAAGATACTATACTGAATACTGATTCTACCCATCTACAAGGTACTATACTGAATACTGATTCTACCCATCTACAAGATACTATACTGAATACTGATTCTACCCATCTACAAGATACTATACTGAATACTGATTCTACCCATCTACAAGATACTATACTGGGCCGGCATTACAGACCCATACATCTTCTGAATACTGATTCTACTGCTGGGGATTTTGGAAGGGATGTTTTTTATTTGCAGCCAATGACTCTTCTCTCTCTTGTCCCACTATGCTTAAGATTGGCTACCGTTCCCTCCACTAGAAACAGCGCACAGGAGAAAATAAAGAGGAAATGGATGAGTGACTCTGAGAGACGAGGATGGAGACCTGGAGGAAATGATGGATGAGTGACTCTGAGATACCAGGATGCAGACCTGGAGGAAATGGATGAGTGACTCTGAGAGACCAGGATGGAGACCTGGAGGAAATGGATGAGTGACTCTGAGAGACCAGGATGGAGACCTGGAGGAAATGGATGAGTGACTCTGAGAGACCAGGATGGAGACCTGGAGGAAATGGATGAGTGACTCTGAGAGACCAGGATGGAGACCTGGAGGAAATGGATGAGTGACTCTGAGAGACCAGGATGGAGACCTGGAGGAAATGGATGAGTGACTCTGAGAGACCAGGATGGAGACCTGGAGGAAATGGATGAGTGACTCTGAGATACCAGGATGCAGACCTGGAGGAAATGGAGCATTTTATTGTTAGCTGGACATGGTGGAAACGACCCAACAAGGCAGGCAGGGTTTAATGGCTGGGGGGATGCAGAGATGTGTATGTGAGGGCAGCACGTGTTGTTACACTGTGAAACACGTAGCCATTTGAATGTGTGTGCACGCACGTGCACGTGCATGTGTATGTGATGCATTTAATGTGCACTGGAAATTAACTATGTGAGTGTGTGTGTGTGCATTTGGCTGTATGTATTAGTGTGTGTGTGTGTGTGTGTCTGTGTGTGTCTGTGTGTGTGTCTGTGTGTGTGTGTCTGTGTCTGTGTGTGTGTGTGTGTGTGTGTGTGTGTGTGAGTGTGAGTGTGTGTGTGTGTATCTATGTTTCCCCTCCATTCTGTAAATGGGAAACGTTCTAGTACTAAAT
>CM042384.1:1119234-1134307 GCA_023634145.1 Thymallus thymallus
ACAAATAGAGCCATGAACAGAAGGACACACACAGCGAGACAGAACAGGTCATTAGGCCTCAGACACACAGGAGCCAAAGCGGTTAACCAGCCAGGGCTAATGGTAAAACAGGCTAACGGGGCAATGGGCCGTTACCACAGCAATGCAATGAGATGGGTAGACTCGGCGTGCAATCATGAAGTAATAGGAATATACATCTTAGACAGCTCTGAACTGTCAAAGAACGTCATGTATTCTTCCTGAGGCACTGTTGACGTCAACCTGGGAAAACGCTAGCCTTATATTTGAGCCAATGGATGGTTGTTCCCTGTGACTGAGCTGTGTGTCACTGGTGTGAATCTACCATCATCATCATCATCATCCCTTTTCCTGCCGCACCTCCGAAAAGAGCTACAGCTGTCAGCACATTGATGATGTCATCTCCTCATCAGTGTTCCAATGACAGCTCAATCATACCCCACAGACAGAGCTAATGACAGAGTGTTGTTGGGGAAGAATACACTGGCAGCCCCTGGGAGGATCTGGGAGAAACCCTGTTACACAGAAACAAATAGAGGTAACACACAGGGAGGAGAGACGTTCATGGTGTTTGATGTAATATCTCCACTAGCTTCACAGAGCACACACACAAACAGGCTCAGTGGAGTCCGAGGGTTCTGGCGTGAATTCTGGGATCTCTGTCTGTCCTGCTGTCGGTTCTGGCAGAGCCTCTCTCTCTCTCTCTCTCTCTCTCTGGGAACCCAACTCAGAATCACAGAACCATGGAACCGTAGAATCAAAGAACTGAAGCCATCAGCACACACAGGCACCATGGAACCAGTTCAGTCCAGACTCATTGCCAGATGTCACAGTGTGTGTGTGTGTGTGTGTGTGTGTGTGTGTGTGTGTGTACTAGCATCATGAAAGGTCAAGGAAATGCAGACAGCCATATTGTAATTACTATATAACTCTATATAACATCTCATTCCTCCCAGTCTGAGAACTCAGACACTGGATCCTCACACTCATCTCTTCATTCATAACTAAATTATATGAACACGTTTTTCAAGGACAGAGAGATAGTTGCAGTATTGCAGTACTGTGCAGGTCAAAACCCCTTGACAATATCTCGGGACTGTTTGTATTGAATACAGCTAGATAATAATGATGTCTGTATTGTGTGTCTGTGTCACTCTAGTTCAATAGTCTCTCATGTTTGCATTGTCACACGCATGCACAGGCACACACAAATAAAAATCTAATCAAATTGTATTGGTTGCATTCACATATTTAGCAGATGTTATTGCCCGTGTAGCGAAATGCTTGTGTTCCTAGCTCTCTCTCACCTCACACACACACACACACACACACACACACACACACACACACACACACACACACACACACACACACACACACACACACACACACTCTTCTCCCCCAAAGGGTGTGTTTCTCCCCCAAAGGGTGTGTTTCTCCCCCAGAGGGTGTGTTTCTCCCCCAGAGGGTGTGTTTCTCCCCCAAAGGGTGTGTTTCTCCCCCAGAGGGTGTGTTTCTCCCCCAGAGGGTGTGTTTCTCCACCAGAGGGTGTGTTACCCGTTACCCAGGTGCCTGAAACAGACTCCCAGGATCCTCTCTGGTTGTAAACACAGCCCCATACATTTAACTCTACCATTACCTCCCCATTACCTCCCCATTACCTCCCCATTACCTCACCATTACCTCCCCATTACCTCACCATTACCTCCCCATTACCTCCCCATTACCTCACCATTACCTCCCCATTACCTCACCATTACCTCCCCATTACCTCACCATTACCTCACCATTACCTCCCCATTGCCTCCCCAACCCGTCTTAATGCCACCATAATGTCTTTGTGTTTGGGTGGAGAGATGGGAGGGGAGACGCTGTAGTCTTCACTCTATCTAGCCTTTTATTTCTAAAGGACCAATCAGATACAAGTTCATCACTCTTGAATATTTCTCCCTTCTCCATTCAGTCTCCTATCTTCACTGGAGCATAACCTTGGTACATGTGTCTGCTGATAAGTATGGACTGGATCATTCTGTTTCAAATGCACTGCAGTTCACCAGGGCCATTTCAAAAACACAGTTTTTCCTTGCTCAATCGGGGACACAGAGACTGAAGGGGACACAGAGACTGTAGAGGACACAGAGACTTTAGGGGAAAAATATACTGTAGGGGACACAGAGACTGTAGGGGACACAGAGACTGTAGGAGACACAGAGACTGTAGAGGACACATATACTGTAGAGGACACAGAGACTGTAGAGGACACAGAGACTGTAGAGGACACAGAGACTGTAGGGGACAAATATACTGTAGGGGACACAGAGACTGTAGGGGACACAGAGACTGTAGGGGACACAGAGACTGTAGGGGACACAGATACTGTAGGGGACACAGATACTGTAGGGGACACAGAGACTGAAGGGGACACAGATACTGTAGGGGACACAGATACTGTAGGGGACACAGAGACCGTAGGGGACACAGAGACTGTAGGAGACAAAGAGACTGTAGGGGACACAGATACTGTAGGGGACACAGAGACTGTAGGAGACAAAGAGACTGTAGGGGACAAAAAGAGGCTGATACATTTTTTTAAATAAAAATGATTGAGCGAGAGTTTAATAATAACCAAACCACTTTGTTAAAGTGTGTGTGTATGTAGTTTCAGAAAAGGATTTCATGATGAAAGTATATTATCATATCCTCCTCCCATTTCTCCTACAGGACATTTACCATTCAGTTACATCTCTAAAGAAATTAATCTTGAATCAGTAATAGGCTTAACATAAAGAGAGGAGAGATGAAGAGAGAGAGAGAGAGAGAGAGAGAGAGAAAGAGAGAGAGAAAGAGAGAGAGGGATAGAGAGAGAGAGAGAGAGATTTTTTTTGATTTTCAAAACCCATTTATTACAATTTTTATAAATAACAATATTACGGACTGCCAGACAACACCATTAAATTATGACCAAAATAATCTTAAAAAGAGAACAGCAACTCTTCTTCAACAATCTCACAAAGGACCTTATTTAAACACCATATTACCTCAAATGATAAAAGATCATGCATTAATCTATAATAATGATAATCAATAAAAATTCTGGATTTTACTAATTTTTCAAAAATTGCTGTCAAACTGTTGCAAACATTTTGCTCAATTTTTTCTTTTCTTGTGGTATAAATCGCCATTTTTGCCTGACCTAACAAGAAATTTAACAATTGACACATATGGCGAAGCTTTTTCACATATTTAACCCCACAAATAAACACTTTCATTGAGAAAACCACATCAAAAGAGTCAAAAAATGTTTCCAAGGTATCAAATAGAGGTTTCAACCTCACACAGTGCATAAATGCATGAAAAATTGTCTCCTTTTCCAAACAAAAAGGGCAACCTTCAGTCACTTCAGAATTTATCAATGACACAAAAGCGTTTACTGCAATGGCACCATGTAACACTCTCCACTGTAAATCCCCAGTTTTTTTGACTAATGGTGACTTATATAAGGCTCTCCATTCTGGTTTTTCATCAACAGCTAGATTAAGTGTATTTCGCCATGGTGTATCACACTTGTTGTCTAAAAATGTCTTATTAAATGCTTTTACACAAACCTTGTACAATTCTTTTCCAAGTGCAACATTTGAACCCACAATCATTACTTCTTTACACTCTAAAAACATACTGTTGTATTCTCCCAAAATGGGAGAGACACCCAAACTCGGAAAGGGGTCTTTACAATCAGGATTTATTGACCCCTTTGAGTATTTATCCAACAGTTCTGTCTCTTCTTCAGTGAGAGCCAATCTCCATTTTACAAGTGCTTTTGCTACTATACGGCATGATTTGAGTCCTAAATGCTCAGCAATTGCAGTCGCATTCTTAAAAGCAGGTCCTGCTATTTGAAGTAAATGATCAATCACCGTTAACTTGGCGTTGCACAAAGTCTTTTCTGGTATGGCAAAAGAAAACTCACGTGATAAGTCCAAACGTGAGCCACCGACCAAAGGTTCCTGCAGTAGCCAAAACAGAGAAGTAACATTGCTTTCCCTATTTTTCTTAAATAGGGACCAGACTTTGAATAAATTACGATAAAAAACTGGAGAATTAGATAGTCTTAATCTTTGAGAGTCCATCCAGAATAAAGTTTTGTCCAATCCTAGGCCTTCAATATTCCGAAGAATTGCACAGGCAGCTCCCATCCAACTTGACTCCGAAGAGCACTTTAAAAGTCTTTGTACATACTGCAAACGAAATGCAGCCGTTCTGCTCTGCAAGTGTATCAAACCAAAACCTCCTTCGTCTTTTGGTAAATACAAAACACTTTTTGATACCCAGTGCATTCTGTCCCAGAAGAAATCTATTAACATTGACTGGATTTTCCCCAGTACATCCACCGGGGGATCTATACAGGCTAGGCGGTGCATAAGTGCAGAGGCAACCAGATTGTTTATAATCAAAATTCTTCCTTTATAAGAAATTTTAGGGAGTAAAAACCTCCACTTATCCAGTCGCCCTTTGACCTTTTCAACAGTGCCTTCAAAATTATTTTTTATAACATTTTCATTTCCTAAAAAAACTCCTAGATATTTAAAACCATCTCTTGTCCATTTTAAACCATCAGGAACTCTTGGTTCACCTTTTGGCCATTTTCCAACTAATATGGCTTCGCTTTTTTTCCAGTTAACCTTTGCGGAAGAAAGATTTTTAAAATCATCTAAAATCTTCAACATCACATTGACATCATTTGGTTCACTGATTATGACAATGACGTCATCAGCGTACGCTGATAACTTAAAAACATTAGCACAATTTGGTAAAGACAGACCACATACATCAGTTCTTAATTTATTTAACAATGGTTCTATGGCTAAGGTGTATAACATGCCTGACAGCGCACAGCCTTGTCTGACACCCCTGTACACACTAAACGGAGAGCATAAGTCACCATTAATCTTTAATATACTCTCAACGCCACAATACATCATTTTTATCATTGCAATAAAATCTGAACTAAAACCAAAGGCTTTTAAAACACTCCATAAATAAATATGCTCAACTCTGTCGAAAGCCTTCTCTTGATCAATTGATATCATACCAAAATCTACGCCAAAAATTTTTCCACAGTCCAAAATGTCTCTAATAAAAGAAACATTATCAAAAATTCTTCTTCCTGGTACGCAATATGACTGATCTGGATGAACAATGGATTCAATAACTTCACCCAATCTAATTGCTAAAGCTTTAGACAATATTTTATAGTCATTACATAATAAACTTACTGGTCTCCAATTTATAATGTCATTTAAATCTCCTTTTTTTGGCAATAAAGTAATAATTGCTCTCCGGCAGCTACGCGGCAGTTGTCCATGTACCAGACTCTCATTAAAAACTGTTACTAATTCTGGACCCATTTCTACCCAAAAAGATTTATAAAATTCAGTTGTAATGCCATCAATACCTGGTGCTTTTCCATTTTCCATTTTTTTAAGGGCATTTTCAAGCTCCACTAAACTCAAATTTTTACTAATTTCCTCATTTGCGTTTTTAGTTATCTGTGGTAGATTTTCTAAGAAATCCAAATTACCATCTTGTTCTTCGGAAATTTCACTTTTGTACAAATCTTTATAAAAATATACAGCTCTTTTCCTAATATCTGAGGGATTTGTCAACAAAATTCCTTTTTCAGACCGCAAGGCATGAATAAACTTTTTCTGACCATTCTTTTTTTCTAAACTAAAAAAGAATTTTGAAGGAGCATCCATTAATTCCGCATTTTGGAAACGAGATCTAATGATAGCACCTTGTGTTGTACAACCTAGCATATCAGCTAACAAATTATTTTTCTTTTTTATGTGCTCTATATAGGTGGCATCATTTATGGACCCTGCAAGCTCTTGTAGCTTCAACAACTCTTCTTCTAACACACTCATTGAGCTATTTATTTCTCTTGTGGCGTTGCGAGTATATTGTTGACACAATTGTTTGATTTGTATCTTCACAAAATCCCACCACTGTTGTAATGTCAAGAAAGAAGATTTCATAGCTTTAGCATTTTTCCAAAACTCTTTAAAAACTTCTCTAAAAAAAATTGTTAAAATGCCAATAAGCACTTTTTGATTTCACAAAACTTTTTGTTACAACACATTTTATCAAGCTGTGATCAGAAAAACAAACAGGACTGATTGAACATTCTCTAAACATACTTAATTGGTGCTTAAAACCATAGAATCTATCAAGCCTTGCCAGCGATAACTGATTTTCATGAGCATAAGCCCAAGTGTACTGTCTCTGTGTACCATGGAAATTTCTCCATATATCAATTATGCTATGGGACTTTTTTAATTGAATTAGCCTCTTTCTTGATTGCATGTGTGGTTCAACATGATTCCGATCTATAACATCTTCAGTACAATTAAAATCCCCTCCCAACATTAAAAAATCATCATTTTTACACTCATTTAAAACATCATCCAAAGTGTTCAAAAAAAATCATTCTTTCCAAAGCCAAAGTTGGAGCATACACACAGACAAAAACAAAATAACTATTTTCAAATACAGCTTTAATCTTCAGCAACCTTCCTTTAATTTTTTCCTCTACAACATAAGAATATGGAGTAAAGTTTTTAGAAAATAACACCGCAACTCCGCTACTCAAAGAGGTATAATGGCTTAAAATCACTAATCCATCAAATTCTTTAACCCATTCTACAGCATTTGACACATCACTGTGGGTCTCTTGTACAAACAACACATCAATTTTTTTATGTTTCATTAATTCAAATACTTGAGCTCTCTTCTTAAAATCCCTTGCTCCATTAACATTTAAGGAAGCAAAATGTATTTCCCCCATAAAGGATAAAAAAGAGAGCAAAATAAATAATAAAGCCATAGAAGATGCATCAAATTATCCATTCTGGCTGTTTTCACTGGCCCCGCCTGACGGATTACTTAACTTCGTAAGAATTTTTCTAAGACGGTAAACCTCTTTATTAGTGAAACAACTTTCACTTCTAAAAAACTTTACTTTCTCAATGAACTGTATTATGTCTGGAAAATACTCCTCTAATTTGACCTTTTTCGCATTTTTTGTCATTTTTAAAAAGGACTTAATATCATCAACAGTATATGTTCGGCTAGAAAAACCACCTTGGGGCAGACTAGCAGTGACACTACATTCAGAAATGTCACTCTCACTCTCAGTGTCAGTCTGGCTCATGTGCTGAATGCCATCTGATCTTTTTGCTTTTTTATCAGCAGAGTATTCTAACAACTTCCTTTTTTGGGGGGTTTTAAAAAAACATTCCCCATCTCCCAACACAGAACCCCTATCTTCTGGATTTATCATAGCCTCGTCTTCACTGTTACTGCCATCATCTGAATCACAAACTACTTGTTCTATCCTCTGTGAGACTATGACCTCTTCTTCCCCATCTACAGCTACACTTACTTTTCCAACAATTTCTTTTTCTTTTTCCAAAATCTCGGAAACCTTTTCCGCCTTTTTTGGATCAACCGACGCCGTACTTGGTCCCGGCATCTCCTCGACAACCGCGGCGATTTCCTCCTGTACCGTTACTTCAACTACATTTCCTGACGCAACAGTTGTTTTATTTATGTTTTCCTCTCTTTTTGGACAACCACGAACAAGGTGTCCATTTTCACCGCAACCAAAACACCTCATTGTATTAGTTGTAGCATATATCACGTAATTAAACTCTTCATGTCGAAAATTAAGAGCAAGATCAAGTTCCTCGACATTATCTTTCAGTACCATATAAACATAACGCCTGAAAGACACCACATGTTTCAACAACGATGACTTACTTCCGATTGGAATCATTTTTATTTGAGAGACCAGTTTCCCATACCTCGAGAGCATTCCAACTAGAACTTCGTTTTTGATGAACGGTGGCACATTAGATAAAGTTACTCTCTTTGACGGCGTTGAAAGAGGTAACACTGAGGTAAAAATACCACCAATCTCTACACCACTCTCCACTAACAAGTTCGCCAATTCGATCGTCTTAACGAACACAACAATCGCGTTGTTCATTCGCGACGCCGATAAAACATTCTCATGACCAACTACTGTACTCACCGCTAAACTACACTCCTCTATACTTGCAGTAACATCGATTTTCACCCCATGACGCCTCGTGAGGAACTCCAAACTTTCCGCACCTGGAGCTGCCATTCTCCCAGTACACCGACTGGGAGTAAAAACAAACTCCCCCCAAATAACCACCTCCCGCACCAATATTTCCCAACCCTCAATATAAATACCAAAAACCTAAACTAAGGATAGAAAAGGGTAGAAAAAAGTTTACAAACACTCGTACCTTACACCGCCGTCACTCACTCTCCATCCACGCACCTCACTCGCTCAACGCATGCGCACACACAGAGAGAGAGAGAGAGAGAGAGAGAGAGAGAGACAGAGAGAGAGACAGAGAGACAGAGACAGAGAGAGAGAGACAGAGAGACAGAGAGAGAGAGAGAGAGAGAGAGAGAGACAGAGAGAGAGACAGAGAGAGAGACAGAGAGACAGAGACAGAGAGAGAGAGAGAGAGAGAGAGACAGAGAGACAGAGAGAGAGAGAGAGAGACAGAGAGACAGAGACAGAGAGAGAGAGAGCTTGAACTTGACAGACATGCAGAAGAACAGCTCGTGATTCATTCAAACTTTTGATTACTAAGAGTGAGACAAACGGATCAACATTTTTCATAAAAATAATACTAATAAACCCAGACAACTGAAGACCCAAAAAGGAACTCAAAATAATCGACACCGTGAGTAAAAACAAACTTTATAAATCGATCAAGCTAGCTAACTCAAATTTGAAACCTCAACCGTTAGCGGCACCTATTGTTTATCGGTGGTAACCATAGCAACATGGCTTCCGAAGCAGCGCTAGCAGTGAAGAAAGCAGCGGAGAACGTTAAACTTTCCCCTCGTTTTTTCGAAATCCCATCCCATCTAAAATCAGAGAAGGGAAGAATTATGTATAAACAAAACATACAGAGGGAAAACCCAGATACGTTGTTTGCTGACTGCTCACACAACGGGACGGTTACCAACTTACTGTTCTACAGTGAACACACCACTGCCTGGCATGCAGCCATAACCAGACACTTCCCTCACACAACCAAAAAGGGGATCTGCAAGGGAAGGCAAATTCAAATTTTTGAGGATAGTGAAAAGTCACAGGAAAATAGACTCCTGACCGTAAATATATATCAAAATGGCACAGTAATGGTCCAGGGAAGTGAGGCGGCACTCAGTTCTTTTTTACAGGACTCTCCCGTTCTAGGGAACCTAGCCACGGCAAAAAGGGACAAGAACAGCACCCCAGTATCCCCCGCTCCAACGGATACCCCAACAGCAGTTCTGCCCCAGCTCCAGGACATAGATCTGTCCCTCCCCCTACCTGTACACAACCATCAGAATAATGATGGCAACACCATACGGCTGCTAAGGGAGAAGCTGTCTCAGTTGGAACTAGAGGTTACTGAGCTCAGAGAGCAACTTCCTTACTACACTGAGCCTCTACAGGACCAGCTGAACCAGTGGAGGACTCAACTAAAAACATCAGTCCAGGAGCTGAGAGAGAACTTCAGCACAGCGCTGGAGGAGGAGAAAGGGGCCATGCGAAGAGAACTAGCGCAGGCAAAGAAGGAGATGGAATCAGAGCTAGCTGTCATTAAAATGGTACTACATCCGAAAGAAGAGTCAAAAATCCCTACAGAACAGCTGCAGCCCCTCAACACTACAAAACCTTCTTCCACTAACCCCCCGTCAACCACCTCCTTACCCTGCACCGTCCCCCCCATACCCACATCCCCAGTCCACAAGGAGGCACACACAAGGACGACAACAGCAGAGAGAAGCTCCTCGGACACCCCTGACACCCCTTCACATACAACCCCCATTACACAGGTCCTGCATAAACCAGCCCCTGTATGTGAAACCACCACTATGGTAAGAGTCACGGAGGTGGCCATCCTCATTGATTCAAACGGAAAATATATAGATGAGGAGAAATTATTCCCCAACCACAAGGTGGTCAAATTCTGGTGCCCAAAAGTGCAGGATGCACTAAATATTATATCCAAGCCTGACTTCGGAACACCAGGCCACATTATCATCCACAGTGGCACCAACAACATGAGAGATGATCAGGAGAGAGTAGGCAGCCTGGTCAGCAGAATGGCAGAGAAAGCCTCTGAGTCTTTCCCTAACTCCCGCATCACCATCTCCACTCTGCTGCCCCGCAAAGATTTCCACCCCCATACCATCCAGAGAGTCAACGCTGACATCACAAGAGGTTGTGCCAGGATCCCGAATGTGCACGTTGCTCAACACCCGACCATCACCCCTGAGCACCTGTACGACCACTCCCATCTGAGGAAACAGTCAGTGGGACTGCTCACCAAGACCTTGAAGGATGTGGCACTCGGCAGACCAACACAGCGTGCCCAACAGGACAGAGGACCACCCAGGACCACCTTCCAGATGTCATCACCACGCAGAGTCGCCTACCAGACTACGTCATCACCAACAAGCCACAGGCACCCTCGACACCAACCGAGACCCAGCACAACCTACAAGACCCACCCACCACCAGATCACCGCTCCCCCCAACGAAGCCGCCAGAATGGACCAGGGCCAATATACTACCCCACACCAGAGCACCACCACTACCAGACAACAGAGTCAGCACCACGACCCAGTCTTGCCCCCCCTTCTTCTCAGGTGGCACCGCAACAGAACCGGCGCAGCTATTCGGAGGCTCTCACCGGACCAGATAACTCTGTGGGACTGAGTGAGATCAAACAGCTCCTCCACTACATCTACACTAAACTACAGTAAAAACACTCACACTGACACAACCACACACTCACACTCACACTGACACAACCACACACTCACACTCACATTGACACTGACCCATCGTCACTCACACTAACCAGATATAGACACTCACACTGACCCATCCACACACACACTCACAAACACACACACACTCACACTGACCCATTCACAAACACACACACACACACACACACACCGACCCATCCACACTCACTCCCGCACACACACATTAACAGACACAATCAATAACTCAAACTCACCCAAACACTCACACATACATTATCTTACACAGTGGAGGATATGAACAGACACACTCACACGTACATATATAAATACCTACATGACACTTTGGAGAAACAATATCATCTGAGGAATGTTCTGTATTGTCTCACCCTTAGTAACCTAGTTAGTCTTAGAAATATAGTTGTTCTCTTGTAATAGTCATTCTTAATATTCATACTTTTTGCAATGAGACCACTAACAATTAGCATGTGGAACATCCAGGGCCTAAACTCGACAGCCTTAGGACTGAAGAGTCTGGCCCTGGAGTTCAACAAAAACATAAAAGATGATGATATCATTATTCTGCAGGAGACATGGTGTAAGGCAGATGTAGTCACGCACTGTCCCACAGGCTACAGAGAAATAATTTTACCATCCCAAAAACACATCTCTGTCAATAGAGGCAGAGATTCTGGAGGAATGATTATATGGTACAAATCCCAACTACAAAACCTAATTGACCCCCAAAAAATTGGCAAATATCACATTTGGCTTAGACTAAAAAAAGAACTTACACTGACTGGAAAAAACTTGTTCCTGTGTGCAATATATATCCCCCCCTCAGAATCCCCCTATTTCTCAGAAGAAATATTCTCCACCCTTGAGGAAGAGACGAGCCACTTCCAGGCCCAGGGAAATGTGCTCATCTGTGGGGACACAAATGCACGCACAGGAACACTACCTGACCAAATGAGCACACGAGGGGACAGCTATATCACAGGCCAAGCTGTCTCTAATCCCTTTAACCTTTCCTACAGGAACAACAGTGACAGCATCGTCAACAAGAATGGAAAAGACCTATTGCAGCTCTGTCGAAGCCTGGGTCTGTACTTTGTCAATGGTAGGTTACAGGGGGACTCTTTAGGAAGATTCACCTATTGCTCTCCTCTTGGCCAAAGCACAGTAGACTACATGATAACAGATATGGACCCTTTCTCTCTCAGCTCATTCACTGTTAAGCCACTAACACCTCTGTCTGATCACAGCCAAATTACCCTGTTCCTCAAAAGATCAGACATAGAAGCAACCACAAATTCACAGCCCAATAAGCTGTACAACATCAAACATTCATACAGATGGGCTCAAAACAGCACAGAGGAATACCAGAAAGCAATCAGTAACCAAAAAATCCAATCAACCCTAAACAACTTTCTGGATACAATGTACGCTCACAGTAAAGAAGGTGTCAATCTAGCTGTAAATAACATAAATTATATATTTAGGCAAACAGCAAAAACAGCACAATTAAAGCTAGGATCAAACAAACCAAACAGAAATACAGAAGACAAATGGTTTGATACAGATTGTAAAAACATTAGGAAAAAACTTAGAACACTATCGAACCAAAAACACAGAGACCCAAACAACAGAGAACTACGCCTTCAGTACTGTGAGACATTAAAATCATATAAACGTACACTCAGAATCAAGAAATCCCAGTACAACAGAAAGCAATTGACACTAATTGAGGAGTCCATAAATAAAAACAACTTCTGGCAAAATTGGAAAAACCTAAACAAACCCAAACAACAGGAATTAGCCATACAAAATGGTGACATTTGGACAAATCACTTTAAAGCACTCTACAACACTGTTGACACTCAGGATAATACTGAACAGTGCCAAATTTATGAAAAGTTAAACAAACTGGAAAAATCTATAAAGGACTACCAAAATCCTTTAGACTCCCCAATTACTGAGCAGGAGCTCCTTAAAAAACTTCAAGCCCTCAAATCAAAAAAAGCATGCGGACCTGATGGGATCCTAAATGAGATGCTCAAATTCACTAGTGAAAAATATCAATTAGCTATATTAAAATTGTTTAACTTGATCCTGAGTGTAGGTTACTTCCCTGACATCTGGAACCAAGGACTCATAACACCAATCTTTAAAAACGGAGACAAATCTGACCCTAACAATTACAGAGGGATTTGTGTGAACAGTAACCTGGGGAAGGTTTTCTGTAGTATTATAAATGTAAGAGTCCTAAACTTCCTTAATAAGCACAATATCCTGAGTAAAAGCCAAATTGGATTTATACCAAAACATAGAACAACAGATCATATTTACACCCTACACACCCTAATAGATAAACACGTCCACAAAAATAAGACAAAACTCTATGCTTGCTTTATTGACTTCCAAAAAGCATTTGATTCTATCTGGCATACAGGACTGTTCTACAAAGTCATTGAAAGTGGTGTAGGGGGTAAAACATATGACATTATAAAATCAATGTATACAGGCAACATGTGTAGCATAAAAATTGGCAAGAAACAAACTGAATCATTTAACCAGGGGCGGGGCCTGCGCCAGGGTTGCAATCTCAGCCCTGTGCTATTTAACATTTACATCAATGAATTGGCCAATATTCTAGAGAAGTCCTCAGCCCCTGGTGTTAGTCTCCACAATTCGGAAGTTAGATGCCTGCTCTTTGCAGATGACCTGTGCCTGCTTTCACCCACAGCACATGGTCTACAGCAGAGCTTGGACCTGCTAGAGCAGTACTGTCAGACCTGGGCCCTGACAGTAAACCCCAAAAAGACCAAAATAATGATTTTCCAGACAAATTCCAGATCCCAGGGAATAAAACCAAAGTTCTCAATTGGTGCAAAACATATAGAGTATTGCACACAATACAACTATTTAGGTTTAAAAATAAGTTCGACTGGACACCTAAATAATGCAGTGAATGAACTGAGAGACAAAGCACGCAGGGCATTCTACGCCATTAAAAAACAAATCCAAATTGAAATACCTATTACAATTTGGCAAAAACTAATTAAATGTGTGATTGAACCAATCGCACTCTATGGCAGCGAGGTGTGGGGTCCACTTACAAAACAAGATTTTACCCACTGGGACAAACATCCCATTGAGACCTTGCACGCGGAACTTTGTAAGATTCTCCTACATGTCCAGAGGAAAACTACAAACAATGCATGCAGGGCAGAATTAGGCCGATATCCACTAATATTAAAAACTCAAAAAAGAGCAATTAAGTTTTGGAAACACCTAAAACACAGTGACCCCCTCTCATATCATTACCAAGCCCTGCAATACCAAGAGTTGAGCAAAGATAAGAGTCCCTTCATCCAACTGGTCCAGGGGCTGAGTTCACAAACTTGTTCCACTAACACACTGAAGCCTCAGGACCAGAACATCCAATCAATAAGAATTAACCAAATTACAAAACATCTAAAACAAAACTACATTACCTATTGGAAAACACAAACACAAGCACAAAGCAAAATGCAGTGCTATTTGGCCCTAAATCGACAGTACACCATGGCAAACTATCTGACCATGGTGACTGATCAAAACCTCAGGAAAACCTTGACAAAGTACAGGCTCAGCGAGCACAGCCTTGCTATTGAGAAGGGTAGACACAGGAAAACCTGGCTCCCTGTAGAGGAAAGGCTGTGCAACCACTGCACCACAGCGGAACCAGAGACAGAGCTGCATTTCCTGACCAAATGTCAAAAATATAAAACCATCAGAGAGAGTCACTTCCCCAAATTTGAACAAGTAGTCCGGGGCTTTGAGGACCTCTCTGACATAGAAAGGCTGCCGATCCTTTTGGGGGAAGACATGACCAGCTGTGTGCTGGCAGCATGCTATGTTGCTGCCTGCCACAAGTTGAGGGACAGTGCCTGACATATTTAATGCATTTATTTTATTTTTTCCTGTTGTTATTTGTTCTTTGATGTAATTATATATTTAAAAAAAAAAAATATATATATATATATATGTGTGTATGAATGTATGTATATATGTGTATATATATGTATGTGCGTGTGTATATGTATGTATATATATATATATAAAATAGAAAAAAAAAATATATATAAATATATAGAAAAAAAAATATATATATTGATGTATGATACTTTGGCAATATGTACAT